>CM035356.1:709963-911131 GCA_020137815.1 Hormiphora californensis | reverse complement strand
TCGAGACTAAATTATTCAGCTATCACCGATATTTATCGCACCCATAGAAGATTGGACAGTTCTTAAAGGCGTACTAACTACTTTAGACGACAGTAACCAAAAAGTAAAAACAAAACACGAAAAAATGTTTGAAAACGGCCATCTTGGAATTTGAAAGGAAAACGTTAAAATCTGGGTGCCTTCCATTGCTTATAATTCGTAGTTTTGGCGCGCGCGACGGGTTAGGGCTATCCGTTAGGGTCTGGTTAGGGTTTGGTTTGGGGTTATCGGTTAGGGCTATCGATTCTCTAACAGATACCGTTTAGTTTACTCAAATTGGCCATGTGGTTGCGTGGCTATAGCCGTTTGAAAAAAGTCGATCTAAGTATACTCTTTTGGCAGCGCGCACCTGTAAACAGGCTGCAAGGGACCCAGATGGGCGCGATTATAATCTGGGTGCCTTGCAGCGAGTTTACAGGTGCGCGCTGCCAAAAAAGTACACCTGAAACCACTTAGACCGACTTTTTTCAAACGGCTATAGCCGCGCAACCACATGGCCGATTTGAGTAAACTAAACGGTATCTGATAGAGAATCGATAGCCCTAACGATAACCCCAAACAAACCCTAACCCACCCTAACAACAGCCCTAACCCGTCGCGCGCGCCAAAATCGATGAATTGTTAGCAATGAAAGGCACCCAGATTTTAACGTTTTCCGACCCAGATTAAAATCGCGCCCAATTTGAAACTGCGGTCGTCAAATGAAGTGAAGGGACGCCGCGCAAACACAGAGGCGCGGCGGTATAAAGCTAGTTATAAATTAAAACATCGCGCGTTACAACTTACTATTTTCTCGATCAGCCTGTCATTTGACATTTTCCTTGTCTGTCAGCTCTCACACCGGGCCGAAAGCCCGGTGTGAGCTTAAGCGCGGCGAACGGACAGACTGCGGCCGAACGGACACTCGGAGTTCGGACAGAATGCGTAGCACTAGCATGGCAACCTTTGACATGTTCCTGGTCTGTCAGCTCTCACACCGGGCCGCTTACGCGAGCCCGGTGTGAGCTTACGCGAGTCCGAGGCGGTTAAGTGCCGATAGACAGACTGCGTAGCATGGCAAGGCAACCTGTCATCGAAAGTGTCAGGCATCTTACAGTTACTGACCCGTTCCCGCTTTGATTTTGGGATTAGCAAGGCGAGAGGCCTGCAGGCATCTTTCACTGACACTGTCAGTGACAATTGACAGTTGACACTGACACAACAGTTAAATTAACTAATTAAATTTTCGTTTTGGAATCTTAATTTTAAATATCGAACAGTACATTGCAATTGTTGGGAATGGGATTGAGAATGAGAAACAGTTAAAAATCCATCTGATTTTAAGAGCGACATACGATTGATCGACCAGTTTTTACCTAAGAGCTAGAGATCGCATTCTCTAGCTCTTATTATATTATTATAGTACATAACACTAACACTAAATTTAAATTAAAATATACTATCTTTTATATATTTATAGATATTTAGCATATAATATACTAAATATCTATAAATCTATAATATAACTGGAAATGGTACTGTCTAACGGCCTCTTTTACACCTCCAGGAGAGGTCCCAGGCACCTAGGACCTAGGTCCTAGCTGGGAGATCCCCGGAGGTGCAAGAGTGGGGCGATATATACTTAGTATCTTTTAACTTTGTGGTAAGTGTAAGTTACACTGTAACTAATATAATTTTAATTTCAGACTGTCACATATTATTATTAGGCCAGGCTACCCTGATGTCATCACTATACTACTCGATACAAAACCATTATCGACCAACATTCATATCCAGATATATTATCTCTGCATCTCTCTGATCCCTCTTTCTCTCCTATAATATACTATTTATTTACTCCTATACAAGCTACTGGGACTACTACTAGCTAGTGGCTTGTCTGGCGCCGCGGACCGCGTCTGAGAATCAAATCGGGGTCAGGACTCAGGCGCCGCCAGACAGCTAGTGGCTATATAGTTATACTATATAGCTATTCTATCCTAGCAGTCCTATTACATATAGTCCTATCACTCATAGTTCACACAACTGGGTCACTGGTCAGCTCAGTAGTAGCTCTGATTGGGTCTAATTAGCATCTCAACATCCAGGACAATACAATATCTCAACTTTTTGTCCAGGAGAACAGATCGTTCTGAGTTCATGGGTTTAAACCAACCCCCATTGCTGCTGAGGTTGGATCACTACACGATGTTGTGCATGGTGAACTGGTTGAGAGAGATGAGGGTTGTTGGGATGACGGCTGTTGCTGGAGTCCACTGCCGAGTATTATTGACCTGGCAAAGAAAACTGGATGTTAATTTGAATACTAAATGAAAAGATGTGAATCTAAATGAACAGAATAAAAGAAGAACATGAGTGGGTGAATTTTGAAGAGTTGCTACGAACAGCTTGTTTATATATTTAGGGGCAACCTAACTCTCGCAAATTTTAAGACTTAAAAACTTAATAAGAAACTTATTTGAGGTTGCTCTCTCCTCACGAACCTGGATTGGCAGATCTTAAGATGGGAGTGTAGGTGGTGTTTGAGTAGGAATCTCTTGCAGCAAAACTCACATATGTAGTTCTTCTCTCCCGTATGAATCTGAAAACAGGGAGGGTGAGAAATAGTAGTTGACCAGTTACCTACAGCTAAAGATAACTAACTCTTACCAGATAACTCTAGGCGAGATAACTTGAACTCTTAAGTCTTTGCGAGGCCCTTCCTAGAGTTTTCTCGGAATTTATAGCAGTTTTACTTTCAATAATAGATCACTAATATAAACAGCTTGGCAGTTAGTACAAGGTGGGCCACGGATTGTTGGTCATGGTTAGCGAGGTGGTGCGTCAAAACGGTGATAGTTGTGAGAATAAAAATTATGGGAGCACTCTGGATCAATTCTTGGTAACTTTTTCCATAATTTTTTGTCAAAAATTCGAAAATTCATTTTTTCATTCCTTCATTCATTTCTCGTTCATTCATGATGTGAGCATCCTTATTTTCCATCATTATGCTATTTTTCTTTGGCTTGAATTTATCTTTCCAATGAGCACCATGAAAATGAAATTGAAGCACCAGGTCACTCAGCAGTTGAGAATACTGATAAGTCTAATTGCCAGCTTTTTCATCAGAGTATACTTTACAGTGCAACTGATGAAAAACCTGTCAATTAGACTTATCACTATCAGTATACGAGGCTCTACTGATCTGATGAGCAACTGACGAGAAGCTGTGTTTGTATCAATCACACTGTAGCTACTATTGTAATACTGTCGCAATGTGGGTGACTAATATGCATGATAGTAATGTGTAAATAGACTGAAGTCTGAACAATATATTTTACCCAATATTACAGGACAAAATCTTTAAAACTTCATGTGAATTGTATAGTCAGAAAGTAAGTGTGGCCGTGCCCAAAGAAGTAAGCTGAGCTGAGTTGGTCTACGATCTTCATCTTGTGAACCATGTAGCCCCCTAACTGGACGTCTACCTTGCCTAGCTAGACCCCCGAATCGGTTTGAATAAAACATTGTTAAAACAAGACGTACCTTCATATGGAGGTAAAGGGATGAAGCTACAAGGACCTTATTGCACACTGGACAATGTTTCATCTTGTGCTGACGACCTCCACCTCCATTTCCAGGCTGCGAGGTACTCCCGGGGGTGCTACCGTTCAATAGACCACCTGTAATGAGTGGGTGGTGTTAGGGGCCCACAACTTCCTAGCTATCCTAAAGTCTGCTATCCTTATTTGTTGGATGTTCCCCTGCCCTTAGCCCAACAGCTACATAAATTTCTAATGTAAACCCAAAATGAGTCAAAAATTACCTACATAGCATAGGTGAAGTGTTGTATGTTAACAATTATGTACCCACCCGGTAGTCTCCACAGATTATTACAGTTGTTGTTATTTCTCAGTCCCCCAGCCACTGAAAATGCCTTCATTACATCAAAGGGAGCAATTATTAATTATCTTACCAACTATTTTACCACTATAATAGGCGGCCTTGTTCTGTCAATACGAGGACGGTTGAATGTCATGCGTAACACTGTTTTGAGTAGATCGTGTCCTGAGAGAGGGAAAGAGAAAGAGATGGAAAGAGAAATAGAGGGAGAGAAAAAGAGAGAGGGAGAGAGCTGAGAGAGACAGCTGTTAGAGATAGGAAGAGGGAGTAAAATTGAGAAATTTCTTGGCTTATAACTAACTCAGACACATCTTTTGAGAAGAAAAAGTCAGGAGAAATAGATTGAGGGGGAAGAGAGAAAGGAGAAAACGAAAAATGGAGAGGGGGGAGAGAGGAAGATAGAGAGATAACTCACAGTCGTTATATGAACTGCGTCGTGAGTCGCATCTCCTCAGTTCTCATTGTTTCACAGCTAGTGTGTGAGATTTCCAATTGTCTCCTATTCCTTGTATTTGTCATCGTAAAATATGTAATGTAACTATTGTGCTGTTACTATTTTCCTATCTTATGAATGATGCATCTCTAATGCCTCTGATTCTTCACAAAAATATGATCATTATATCACCATCCCTTCTCTAACACCACCCTATTTCCTCCCCACAGGAGAGAGGGAGTTTCCTGTTCCGGAGCACGTGGATATCTTCTTCCTGCAGCGGGAGATTGCTGCAACCGAAAAGACTGCACTTGAGGCAGTCATGGACGTAGATGCAGAGAGAATCTTCTTGGAGCAGAGAGCTGAGGAGCTCAGTACCATGGGTAAGACAGGGTTTATTGTGACGTCATCACGGGGAGTGACGTCACAGAGATAACTAAAAAATGTTTTGAATTTATTGTTTCATTGCCATTGGCTATGTATAGTTTCCTGAGCTGCGTTAATGATCCCACTAAGATAGTTGATAGTAAATCAGTATTATATTTTATCGCCTGGCGTGTGTCCATGTCTCTCTGTGGTGACAGGTTGAATTTCACTGTGACGTCACGCCATGACGTCACGCGTATATTATTATAGGGGTCCTAACATATAATATGAGTTGACAGGTCTGTTCTATTCATAGCCCTTTATTGACCCCACCCCTTCCCTCCATACCCGCGTCGCTATTTCACTTTGCCACCTGTGGATACAGTCAAACCTCGAGTTACCAGACTCCTCGATTGACCGGACTCATCAGTGGCACGGTATATCGAGGTCCGGTGAATCGAGGTTTAAATGTACATTTATAACTTGTCCATTTAGTTCGTCCCGAATTGGCCAAACGTTGCTACAAATCTCATTCCAGGTGATCAGTACATTGATGTGTTAGGTGACATTTACGATCGACTGGATGCTCTAGACGCCAATAAAGCGAAAACAAGGTAAAGAATGATTTTAAATCGTTGCAGAGTGTTTAGCTTTTAATTCTTGAACTTGAATTTTGAACTGAAAACATCACATTCAATGATCTACATGTACCCCCTGCTCCATGTTTCTCTCTTCGGCAGTTGTTGAGCTGAATCGCTTGTTGGTGTCCGAGCTTTAGCAGGCCCAGTCCCAACACTGACACACACAGGTAGTGTCCCTCATCATACCACCATTATCTCTCTCTCTCTCTCTCTCTCTCTCTCTCTCTCTCTCTCTCTCTCTCTCTCTCTCTCTCTCTCTATCTCTCTCTCCCTTTCTCTCTCTCCCTTTCTCTCTTCACTTCCTTCTGTCGCAATCTTCACAAGCAACAGACACACCCACGTCACACACAGTCGCACATAATTCGAATAATTTTTTGGGTAAAAACGAGAGAACCAATCAATAGTTTGCTGCTCGCTGCAAGATTTTCTAAATCTCACCCAATAACCGTTCAGAATGCAGCTACAAACAGTACACACATAATGAACAGTAGGAACATCTATCATGGCTAATGTATAATTCCCTAACCCTTATCAGACCTTATTCATGATATATACATTGTACAGGTGCTGTGAGTTGCTGTTTGGTCTCGGTTTCAGTAAGACTATGATGCACCGGAAATGTAAGGACTTCAGTGGAGGATGGAGGATGAGAGTGGCTCTGGCAAGGGCTCTTTTTATCAGGTAACCGGCAGTTTCTTTTCGGTGACTCCAATGCTGTTTATCTTTTTTTCATTGGCCCCTAGTGCACTATTCTTCTAATCCGAATTGAAGACCATAGATTCCAAGAAAATCACAATGAGCGTCGAAATTCAATAAAGTAACACTGTAATGATAGTTCACCCCATATTCCTGAATCCTGGAACCGACTTCGTTTCCAAATTATAGTGAGCTTCAAATATTTGTGTTTCATATTCGAAACCCTTGGAAGTTGTTTATTATACTCTGATTCTTCATTCGGCTTTTCTTTTCTTTTGTAAGTGATAAAATAACGAAATAATACAGCTGTAATACAACTGTAAGTGATAACATAGTGATAATTTTAACCAACCACTCCCTCTCTCTCTCTCAGCCCAAAATTGCCTATTCTAACCACTCCCTCCATCTCTCAGCCCCCAAATTGCTGCTATTCTAACCACTATATTCCTCGCTCAGCCCCAAATTGCCTATTCTAACCACTCTCTCCATCTCTCAGCCCCCAAATTGCCTATTCTAACCACTCTCTTCCTCGCCCAGCCCCAAATTGCTGCTACTTGATGAGCCCACCAACCACTTGGATCTAGAAGCATGTGTCTGGCTTGAGGAGGAGCTCAAGGACTACCCTAAGTAAGTTTTATATTTTGGCTTTTTGCCATTCTACATTCCGCCACTTCATAATATTTATAACTCCATCGATTATTATGATTGTTTCAAATTCTCACGGGAACTATTTGACGAACGTAAAATGAAGCCATTTCTGGCACTACAAATTTTGACGGGTTTTGAATTTTTGAAACCTTTCTCACGCTCAGTCGGTTATTATCGATTTACGATTATATCGTTTATTTGAGAAATGAGAAGTACAATTTCATTGGGCTATTATTGAACAGAGAATGTGAGCGAATATTAGTAATTATAATTGATTCAGAGTGAGTGAGATTGAGTGAGAAAAATGGAGGGAGAAAAGTATTCTCAGTTTTCTTGTGAATATGATGTTCGAGAAAACATGCTGTTGTCAGTAAAATGGGCAGACAAAATAGAGCTCTCTTTCGTCTTTTTATTTTACTGAGAACAGCACTCTCTCTCTCTCTCTCTCTCTCTCTCTCTCTCTCTCTCTCTCTCTCTCTCTCTCTCTCTCTCTCTCTCTCTCTCTCTTTCTTTCTCTCTCTCTCTCTCTCTCTCTCTCTCTCTCTCTCTCTCTCTCTCTCTCTTTCTCTCTCTCTCTCTATCTCTGCCTCGAATATGCTAATATGATAGGATAGAGTGTGTGAGTAATACCAGATCTCTTAACATTTCGTGTGGCGGTTCTGGTTTTGTTTGCGGTTTATGACATATTTCTCTGGCCCTTTTGTATTCTATCTGAACACAGACAGACATACAAATAGAAACACAGACAGACATACAAATACCGCGTGGCCCAAATTAAAGGGAGGGTACGTTGGCCTTCTTTTCACCCAGAAGTTTAATTTCAATCACTCTGATATTTTGACACAATGTCTGCATGGGTACTCATTCGAGGAATCCGAAGTTTCAAATCATAAAAGTTGAAAGTTCATTTTTCAAGAAAGACAGAAAGACTTATAGAGAGAAAGACAGACAAATAGAAACACAGACAGACAGACAAAAAGACAAAACACTATTTTGTACAGGCAAGTAGTACACACATACACACACAGGAACATTGCTAAGGGTTCATACACACACACATACAGTCCATTGCTTCCTCTTTCGTTTTCTAACCCGGAGTTCTCTAAATTTATGTTTATTTATCTCTCCTTTCCTCTCTCTATCTCTGTGTCCGTGATAACTTGTCATGTCTCTACAACATCATGTCTTCTACTTATTTCCCATTGCTGTGTACTACAGAAGTGTTATTTAGTACCATTGGTACAGTCTAGATGCTGAGCTAATTAGCTAGGTAATTAGTAAGGACTAAGGTGGTAGTAATTCCTTCAAATTACGTCAACTGTCTTGTTTCAGGGTGTCTTCTTGTAGCTTGCATAACGTATTGTGTTCTGACAGTTTTAGCAACTTCAAATTCGATGGGTCATTGTTTCAGATGATAAATTAACTTTTAATTTACTCGCCAAATATCTTTGATAAACCCTTCTTTTGTCCCCAGTTTTAACACCACCCTCCTCCAGGTGTCTGGTTATTGTATCCCATTCCCAAGACTTCCTGAACAGTGTGTGTACCAATATCATCCACTGGAACAACAAGAAGCTCACCTACTATGGTGGTAACTATGATGCCTACGTGAAAACTCGAGCTGAACTGGAGGAGAATCAGGTACGGCGATTGATTGATTTGATTTGATAAGATTGGTTGCCATTGGCGTGAACCCCTGTTGGTGACCCTACGAAGGTACGGTGATGATGTTGTCACCCCATATTATTAGGGCCATAGTTGCATGAGCCATAGTTGTGGGTAATCATATAAAAGGTGCTTTTAGGTGCCACTTCTAATAGAACTTTCTCTTTCAAGTCCTTTTCTGTAGTCTTTCTATCTCTCTCTCCCACTCTCTCTTTCTCTCTCTCTCTCTCCCCCTCTCTCCCCCTCTCTCCCCCTCTCTCTCTCTCTCTTTCTTTCTCCATCTCACTCTCCCCTTCCCCGTCTCCCTCACCCTTCGATAGAAATTTGACCAAATATGGGCTTGTCTTATTAAAGGACGCGAATACACGGATATTTCACAGCGAATTTTATTTTTACTCTCTCACTATCTCTCAATCTCTATCTAGCTCTCTCTTTCCTAAATTTTACCGTACATTTGAATTTTGACCTCTTTCCATTTTACCTTGTATATGAAATACTCAAAGTATAAAAAATGGTTTGCTCCTAAAGGATGCGTCTCAACTCTCAGCAATGACCGGTTGGCCCCGTTCAACCGTATTTATTAGTTGCCTTGGCAACTGATTGTGTCACTATCGCAACCGAGTTTGCGTTATATTTCACCATCGGAGTATATAATTAATTTTGCGTCACATAATAGAGGGGCCATTCATGACGCAGCAGAGTATGATGGGGAGGCTCCACCCCTCTGCTGCACACAATAGATCGTGAAGTCACAAAACGATGCGAATTATATGAGTGAGAGTGGTGGCACAGAAAGGGGTATAAATAAGGGCAAGTCTCATTGCAATACTAGTTATCCCTGCATCTGTCATTGCCCTTGCAGCTTGTACAGTTTGTTGTAGGAGAAGCGTCTTGCATTCCCCCCCAGGGATGGGGGGGCTTTTATAACTTCTTTGTATGGCCTTTTCAGTCAAATGTCTTTCTCATACTTTTTTTGTCTCTCAGGTCGGGAGCTAGCAAAAAATCGAGAAGCATCAAAGAGCGATATAACAACACAAAATAACAAACACACAAAACACAACAAACACACACTCTCTCTATCTCTCTTCTCTCTCTTCTCTCTCTTCGCTCGCTATCCTCTCTCTGATAGATCTCTCTCACTGGAGTAGGGATCGTGAGAGAGCGAGATAGAGAGGAGAGAGAGAGCGAGAGCAGAGAGCGAGAAGAGAAGAGAGAGTAGATCTAGCGATGAGAGAGAGAGAGAGAGAGAGAGAGAGAGAAAGAGAGAGAGAGATAGTAGTAGATAGATAGATAGAGAGTCGAGAATAGAGAGTGAGGTTGCTAGAGGATATAGAGAGCTATATGACTAGCGCATCTACTCTATCTAGATAGAGAGATGATGGAGATCGGAGAGGTAGATAGAGAGTAATACGATCTAGAGAGCTAGAGATATCACGAGAGATAGAGAGAGATGAGAGATATCTAGTCTCTCTACTATATGAGCATGATATAAGCGATTCTAGATCATTACTCTATATCTCTCATGCTATCTCTCTATCTTATCTCTCTCTCTGTAGGTATATAGAGATGTTCTCTAGATGATCTCTTCGCTCGTAGATAGTCTCTTCTCTCTCTCTACGATAGCAGCTACTCGCCCCTCTCTCCTCTCTCTCTCTCTCTCCTCTCTCTCTCTCTCCTCTCTCTCTCTCTCTCGTCTCTCCTCCCTCCCTCCCTCCCCTCTACATTTCCTCATTTCAGATGAAGCGATACAACTGGGAACAAGAACAGATCAAGCACATGAAGGAGTATATTGCACGGTTCGGGCACGGTTCAGCCAAACTCGCCCGACAGGCCCAGTCAAAGGAGAAGACCCTGGCAAAGATGGTCCAGGCAGGTCTGACAGAAAGGGTCAAATCGGACAATGTCTTGGAGTTCTTTTTCCCCGACTGTGGTAAAATCCCCCCTCCCGTTATTATGGTCCAGAATGTGAGCTTCAAGTACAATCCTGAGAGCTCCAACATCTATAGTGAGCTGGAGTTTGGACTTGATCTTGATTCTAGGATAGCTCTTGTAGGGCCCAACGGAGCGGGCAAGAGTACACTTCTCAAGTTGATTGATGGCTCCCTCGAGCCAACAGAAGGGTTCGTTAGGAAGAACAGTCACTTGAGAATCGGGAGATTCCATCAGCATTTGAGTGATATCCTGGATTTGAATAGTAACTCCATCGACTTCATGATGAAATCCTTCCCTGCCATTAAAGAGCTGGAGGCTATGAGGAAGATTCTGGGCCGATATGGGCTAACAGGAAAGGATCAGACTAAACCAATCGGTCATTTGTCTGATGGGTTGAGGTGTAGGATTGTTTTCGCATACCTTGCCCAATCAGCCCCACACATGTTGCTACTAGACGAACCTACAAACCATCTGGATATTGAGACGATAGACTCCCTCGGCCAGGCCATCCGAGATTTCGAGGGAGGTCTCATTCTAGTTTCTCACGACTTTAGGCTGATTAACCAGGTCGCAGAGGAGATATGGGTTTGTGAAAATCAAACTGTCACAAAGTGGAATGAGGACATTGTCGCGTACAAGAACCATCTTAAGAAGGATGTCATGAAGGCTTACAGAAACGAAAAGAAACGATTGGCCGAGCTCACAACATAACAACACTTCCTTCCTCTTCTCCCTGCTATATCCGAATTTTTGATTATTTAGCACACTTTTGACTCACTTTTATCCCCCTTGCCCTGTGTCTGACCATGCGTGCGCGCGCGAAACGTCCCCCGTAATTAAAGTAGCCTGCGTGAGCACTCGTGGCACAATCATTCCCCGCTCCCTCCCTCCGTACATATAGGAAACTGATGTCAGGGCTAAATCGGTCAAAGAGATGACAGGGACGACTCCATCGAGTGGGGCATCGGATGTCCTGTCGGTGATCAAGATCCTGGCAGATAAACTGATAACGCTCCGTGACCAACACTCCACAACCGAACTTGGCCTGGATGAGTGTAGAGATTTAGAAAACAAAATCGTAAAATATTACGCCAGGTATGTTATTGTTTGACAGGTAAACCCCTGCACAGTACAATTTATACAAGGGGGGTTACAAAATTATTCTCTCAGAAATTCTGAAGCCACTTTCAGAGTGTCATATTGCCAATAATGGCAGCTGATGTTTCATTTCAGGATAGTCATAATGATGGGTAATGCTCCCGACTCAGAGGATACTAATGGATATCTTGATTTTCACCAACTTTTAAAGGTAGAACATTGCCCATCTGTGAAACCTCCTCCTTGGTATCTCTCTGCTTTCCCGTGCAGGAACCCTTACCCAAATAAGGGTCGACACTTGACATACTTCCTCTGTAGGTGATAGGTCTCTCTGACGAGGGGATTGAGGATATTTTGAAAATGGAAACTGTGGCTGAAATCTTGGCACTCGACGATGGACAGACGGCACCATTTGCTCAGAAATACAGCCTCTACAGGGAGGAAACGAGAAAGTTTTGTGTGTTCCTTCACAACCTTCGGCATTGTGTCCAGGATCGGAAGGAAAGCAGGGTAAATTGTTTATTTCTCGAACCGTTTTTATTATTCTGAAACCGAAAGGTTTATTACGCTTTCTCAATATCCCTCATTCCCCATCTCTCTCACCCTAACTCTGTCTTCCCTGTCCAGAACAGCGACGATAACTACAGTTGGGGCAGTTGGAATAAGATAACTCGCTATCACAGCACCAGTAGTATGGACCGGCTCGCCCTTCCTAACTCACTTCCCCGCTCCCAATCATACTCAAACTCCAATGCTAACTTGTTAAATAAGGTAATGTCGGACCCCGAGTTACCGGCATCCGTATATTTTACAGGGTAAAACCGTCAAGTGTACCTAACAGCTTGGTTTTTGATTCCCACTCCCATTTCTTTATAGGTGGTCAACAAGTCCCAGCCAAACCTTAGTAACGTGGTGAACATGGAGGGCATCAATCAGTACTCGAGTGTTCCCCGAAATGGCAAGGTAACACTACACTGGTACTGACTGGAAAGAAAGTAATACTGACACTTGTGACTTGACAGACACTGACAGGACAGAAATAAGTGACTTATAATACTAGGTAGATACTACTAGTGACTGATTGGATACAAATCAAGACGAACCAATACTTTGACTATCAACAGACTAAATAAAGTGACAATGTAAGAGTGGTCGACATAGCAACAAGAGCATCCTTCGTCCCAACTTTGTAATCCCATAGAGTAGTGTGAATTGTTGTTGTTGTTGTTGTTGTATGCGCCTCCGCTTCCAGTCCTCTACTTGTGATTTTATCCCGTCCGGCAGCCAGTTCCTCACGCCCGAGAAGGACGGAGCTCAGGTTCCAGAGTTTCCTCTTTCCCCCGGGAGAGTTTTCTTCCTCCGTCTTGTGTCCATGGTTTTGGAGATAAGGGTGGAATCGTCTCCCATAACTGCCTTGACAGGTCCCATGAAAAGGACCGCACCAGCACTGTTTTCACATTGTGCCAGTCTCGGATATCTCCAGCGATCCTTGGTGAGTGGCATCTCAGCATTGATCGCTTTAGATGTGGCCTTGGCTAGGACAATTCGGACGCTCCATTGACTATGGCACCTTTGTAGATTTTGCGCTGCCAACCTCTGATTTGTAATCAGTACTCCATGCGGGTTCATGGAACATCACTTTTTGTTCGTGATGCAGATGCAGCGTCCGGCCGTTCATGGGGTAGTTAGGGCAGGTTCCTTCCCAATTAACGGAACTCTGGCGTGTGAAATGTTTAGTGGGTTATGTATCTATGTGTGTCACTCATAGAAATTTGTTTTGTAGCATGGGATAGTGGTTTGTTCTGTTTGTTGATCAGGTTTTTGTGGAGGCTTGTTTGTTGGTAGAGAGTGATGATGTTGGTTTGTTACCTTCATCGTTTGGGGGTAATCGCCATTTGGGAATCTCCTACGCTTCTCATGGACTTTTGAAGAAGCGTAGGTAGTAGCGAGGCTACTGGTTAGTGTAGTTTCTCCCTGTTGGGCTACGGAAACACCCCTTGAGTTTATCTCGACCTCGGCGTGGGAATTTTGCCGAGAGTCGGTGGTAGCTAACCAGTTATGACCTAGCTTGTTAGACCTTTTATACCTGTCCAGAGGCTAGGTGGACAGAAGGTAGAGGTGGGCCAGTTGAGATTAGACCTCCTCCAGCCTGGACTTTTGCTGGAAGGAGGTTTTGGCCGGTATTTAGCCATCTACTTTGGCCCAGTGCACAAGGCTGGGGAGATGGTGTAATACCGGCCGGGGGGTATCTCTATTCAGAGAGAGATGAGTCATGAGCGGATTAGAGAAAGGAAGAGAGAAAAACACACCACCCAAGGAGGGCAGCTCTGTTTCCTTGGAGTGGTATGTGAGATGCTCCAGGCAGTTCAAGAGCTTCATGGTTTACCCCGGGGTATGCCGGGTCACCCCTGAAGATTCCCTGCCTGGTCTGTAGGACACTATTGCTATCTAAAAAAGTAGACATTAGCCGCGGCCTGCATCTCAAGGGCGTGGGAAGGAATCTCACCCTCCAGAGTAGTGTGAATGTAAAATAGAAAGCGATATAATAACAACATGATCCTCCCCGACAGGGAAACCCGAAAAAGAACCGCCCATCTGTCCTAAATCTTCCCTTCTTGGTCGGTATCCAGACACCAGCACAGGGATCTCCCCTTACCATGACACATTCAATAAAACACCGATTCAGCTCCCGCTCCCTCCTTCTCTCTCAGAACTGTGACGTTTGCCATAAGATGATGCTGTTTAGGTGAGTCAGACTCCAAGTGTTTAGGTGAGTCAGACTCCCAGTGTTTAGGTGAGTCAGACTCCCAGTGTTTAGGTGAGTCAGACTCCCAGTGTTTAGGTTATTGTATGTTAGACTTTCATCGCTCATGTCAAGCCATCCTGTTAGTGTTGGACCAGCCCAAATTATATCATGGTAGTCTCACACTAGTCGTACTTGTAATGTTAAATAATCCTGCATTGAGAGAGAGAGAGGCAACACTATTAATACTTCTAGGTACGGTGTGAAGTGCAAGGAGTGCAACTACAAATGTCACAAGGAGTGTAAAAGTAAGGCACCCGCCTCCTGTGGACTACACCCTCAGTTGGAACAGCTGTGTAGGAAACAAAACGATAATCAGGTAATGGTAACTATGGTAACTATGGTAACCATGGGCGCGGTGATATTTTACTTGGCATGATCCAGTAGACAAATAAATGCTCTAATCCCTATTAATTAATCCCCCCTCTAACTTTTACTCTGCAGAGTCAGAAGAACAGTGTGTCGGGTACCCTCTCTCCCTCGGGTATAACGGGTTCGACCCCCGCTAGCCCTGGTCACATCGCCACCATGAACACTCCACCCCTGACACCCCCTGCATCCGCACCCTGCTCCTCCAAAAACAAACAGTAAGTTTGGGGCGTTGTTGTGGTTTTCAGTGCGTACTAGCCGGGTCCTCCATTTTTTGGAAATCAGTAATCCATTGAAGGCCCGGGTAGTACCTTTTCGAGATTTTTGACCCACATAATTATTGGGTGGGATTTATCTACTTGTTACTAACACGTAACCCACACTCCAGTCGACCATTAATAAAGTGTGGAGTCCCGAAATCTTCAAATTTCCTCTCCTCAAAGGATATGAGTAGTTCCCCGTATGTTGATAAATACACACACTATCCCGCCGAGAGAACTCTGGCCAGCGCCGCTGAGCTGTGTTCTCTCTCTCTCTCTCTCTCTCTCTCTCTCTCTCCATCTCTCTCTTTTTCTCTTTTTCTCTCTATCTCCCTCACTCACTCTCTATCTCCCCCTAATTCTCTCCATTGCTAGTTGTGTGATTCTGCATTTCTGTCAATTTCCCATCTCCCTCCCTCTCCATCTCTATGTCACTCCCTCTATCGCAACATGTTTTGATCTGCTTTGTGAGATTTTTGTAATGGGAGTTAGAACTGTGGAGCAAAGAGACAGACAGACAGACAGACACACATGCAGACAGACAGACAGACAGACACACAGACACACAGACACACAGACACACAGACAGACAGACAGACAGACAGACAGACAGACAGACAGACAGACAGACAGACAGACAGACAGACAGACAGACAGACAGACAGACAGACAGACAGACAGACAGATATGAATGAGAGAGGGTTTGCGAATTTAATCTTGTTTCCGGAATTTAAACATTTTGCTCCTTTATTTTTTGTGAGGCATGATAACTATTTGGTTGCCGCCATTCTTTCTTCCGCTTTTACATGTACCAATGTTCTGCTCCCTGTTCTGCTGTACAGTGTACCATGTAACAAACTATATATTATATCTCATCCAGTATTTCACTCTTTTCTCTCTTCTCTCAGGCAGCACTTTACCTTTCCGGACCACTGTCCAATCACCCCCGGGCCGTTCACCTCCCTTACTGCGGACCCAGGAGACCCTCCCGGAGACCCCAAATATTACCTTCTTTCGCGTCCCCGTACTCCAACAGAAGCAAACAGACGACCGCCATGGCCACTGTCAATGTTACTCCAAGGTACGTGATGTTCGTAAGATATAGATAGGGAGATCGCAGGGACTTAGAATCATGAAAATACCTTCCCTACTAACTATATCTCTCCTGTTTCAGTATGTCTTCTCCCTCGGTTGACATGGAAGACGTAACCATGACGATAGAACCTGTGTTTGATATGAGTGATGGGGAGGATGATGACACTGAGGATATCTCAGAACACGGTACGTGGTCTAGTTAGTCATGCGTGATGTCACACGGTACGTGATCTAGCTGTCACAGGGTACGGGACTACACGCGGTACGTGATCAGTTTGTCACGAGGTACAGAACACGCCACGTGGTTCGCTGTACCGGATATCATGACGTGATTTTCAAAAACATACACAATGTGTCGGGAAATAGCATAACAATTCTAACAGAGATCTATCAATTATATTACTCTAAATACAATCTAGCAAAGCAAAATACATGTCAGCTGTAATCTCTGTCGTGATGGGGGAACACGCTTAAAATATTATGGGGTCAGCACTACTGACTGAGTGACTCAGCAGTAATCTCTACATATCAACATGTTCCATATTATACAGGGTTTGTTCTTGTCAGTGGGACACATGTATGGGGATATATCACACTCAGACTGCACTGGTTGGTGTAATCTCTGAAGTCTGACCCGCCGTATATTGGGGGATCATTCCTAATTGGGCCCGGGAAATAATGCCTTATTGGAAGATATTGCCAAAGTGAGACATTCTGTAATACCGAAGTTGGATAAGTTGTCCCACCGTTATCTCCTCTCCTGAACTATATCCCCTCAGTATGCCTCTTCCCAGTAGGAGACGATACACCGTACTCAAGGATTGCTCAACGTTCCATACCAGATTTATATTTCTCCAGTCTGACCAAGTAACACCTACAAGCACCAGTCATTTCTTTTCTCATGGCACTGTTTACCCCCAGCTGCTCTTCTACTTCATAGACCAGATCCAGAAACCATTGGGTTCGGCCAGGCTTCACAAAGGCTCGGATTAGAGCTAACATCGTCTCCTGGTCGTACTGTCTTTTCACTATCCTTCCCATTTCCTGTTGCGTCTCTCGTAGAATTAGTTCCTCTCTTCTTGAGGGAGCACCTCTCTTGTCCATCTTCATAATCTCCTCCCTCATTCGATCTCTTTTCTTTTTCTTAATTTCCTCTTCCATCATTCTATCTCTCTTCTTCATTCCCTCCTCCTCCATCATTCTATCTCTCTTCTTTTTCTTCCTTTCTTCCTCCCTCATTCTATCTCTCTTCTTCATTCCCTCCTCCCTCACCTTCCTTCTCTCTACAACCCCCTCCATCAAGTCCACTATCGCCTCTGCTGCACACCCCTCTCCACACAGTCCCCTGAACATGTCAACTGTTAGCATGAGATAGTCAGCATCCCTCAAACTCTCCCTAATATGGGTCCTTATAACTCCCATAGTGCACTGCCGAGCAGTATCCCTGTTATACGCATACTCCGCTTGTGTCACCCCACTCCCTGTAGTATCTCCTATACCAACAAAGTAGTAGAATGCATTGATGACATTAGAGGAGATGACATTCTCCTTACATCGTCCCTCAAGAATTACTGTTGCAATGAATCGTGTGGCAGGATCTTGGATTTTAGTAACCCAGCCCTGGTCACCAGTACAGAAATAGTCCCTCATGAACAATCGTGCAAAACGGGAATCTTGAGTTGCGTCCCTCCTCAATATGTCTTCCACCGCTCGTGCTGGGGGTGTTACATCCCTCCTCAATATGTTTTCTACCGCTGGTGGTGTTGCTATGGTGATATTGTTGAGGCTCCTCCTGGCTACAGAGGTATCTGCTGCCAAGGATAGGATAGTGTGCCTGAAAAGCAGATATATATTCCCATCAACTATCATTTTATAGTAACTGAAGCTGAACTACAATGCTTTACCTTGGAAAGAAGGTCATCACAAGTATCAGAAAAGAGAACATTTCACCAAGGCTGTGAAATGTAGAACGGATATAAAACCGGGCAGGGATTGTCTTTGGGTAGTAATTACCAGGTGTGTGATGGGGTTTGTTATTGGGTTTTGTCTTTAGTTCCATTCCAAAGACACCTGTTGATCATCCAGAGTTAATGAGAGGGGTGAGAACCTGCAGCTCCTAGTATAGGGAGCTAATGGTGGTGAAAAGGGGAGCCTATTTACAAATGTTCTCTCCGCCACCATTAGTCTCTATCACGAGCGAGATCATTAATAGAGGGCGACATTGGAGGGCAGTTATTTAAAGCTAGAGTAAAGATTGTGCTCATACACATTCGTCTCTGAGCCATACTGAGAATTATTTGAGAACCCTATTATATCAAAAAATTAGTTCTCTACTCATTTACCTGTAACTGGACCCTAAAATACGGGCTAGAAAATAACACCCGCGTAACACGGTGTCACCTAGCAGAGTTGAACTGGTTGGTAGAAATTTGGAACCATGGTAACCAGAATGCGGACCAACTGTCACTAAGTCGCCATGGTAACCCCCCTCGTAGTTGTAACCCAATTCGTGGTATGATGGTGTGGGAAAAAACCAAGCATTATAATCAGCTCTTATTTTACCCATATATTGTTGTGATTTATTCGTGTGTGTGTGGGAATTTTAATTGTTTTTCAAAACATGCAGAAGGGAATATATCTGTCTGATTTGCACGTGTCTTTTTATGTTACACTTGAGAGATAGGGGGACCCAGCAGACACATTCTATCGTCTAGCAAGATATATCAGATATATCCGTCATTCTCTCATCTTGAGAGAAGGGGTGATGTATCAGGTATCTGCTCCTGACTAACACCTCTGTATCTATTTCAGAAGAGGAGGGGGTATCAGAAATCGAAAGTAATCAGAACAAAAATACCCTGCCTAACAGAAAAAGGTGAGGCTCATCTCCCCCAGTTCCCCGACCCTAAATCTTTTTGTACCCGCACCTTTTCACATGCCTCGCGGTCTCACGTGTCATATCTCGCCCTCCAGGTTTTTGCGGAAAAGTGTGCTTAGTGATTGGGGTATCAACTTCAATGAGTTGGAGATCGGGAAAAAGATTGGCGACGGACGAACGGGAGAGGTATGTGACATGTGTGATGGAGATACAACTTGGTTACTAATTACTATGACAACAATTTGGTCGCCATGACACTTAGTGAATAGTGACACCCGGTTGTAATCCTCCGTTCTCCAAATATTCCACTGAATCGACTCAGAGAACATAGAATCATCATAAAGTATTATATTAATACTAAATATCTCCCAATTTGTTAGGTGCACGAGGGTAAGTGGCACGGGGATGTGGTGATCAAGATTTACAAGATTCCACATCCTACCAAGGAGCAGCTGGCCGAATTCAGGCGAGAGGTAACTTATCCGGCTCTCTCTCTCTCTCTCTCTCTCTCTCTCTCTCTCTCTCTCTCTCTCTCTCTTTCTCTTTCTCTCTCTCTCTCTCTTCTCTCTCTCTCTCTCTCTCTCTCTCTCTCTCTCTCTCTCTCTCTCTCTCTCTCTTTCTCTCTTTCTCTTTCTATCTCTTTCAATCTACCTATCTCTCTCAGGTGCAAATGTTACGGAAGGTGCGACATGAAAACATTGTGTTGTTCATGGGAGTATGTATGAACCCTCCCAACCTGTGTATTGTAACTGAGTACATTAAGGTAAAGTTTTAGGGTGTGGCTCACACAGTAAAAACCTAAAAGAATCGGTTTGTTTCACATGAGTTATTCTGAAAAGTATGAAAACACTTTGAATAAGCCCTCTCTCTATTCTCACAGGGTAAATCGTTACATTTCTACATACACGAACGAGGGAAGATGTACACGGAGCGGCAGAGCATGTCCATTATTGAACAGGTACACTAACAAGGTTCAATGAATGAATTGTTTACATTTGCCTTTCCAGTTTCCATATTATTATAGCCCAACCTTGATTTACCTAACTTTTTTAATTTATTTACATTTCCAATTTATCTCAAACGTTTCTAATCCATCTCCCATTACATTTCTTATCCATTACATTTCTGATCCATCACCCATTGTATTTCAGGTGTCAGCTGCTCTGGGTTACCTTCACCACCGAGGCATAATTCACAAAAATCTGAAGAGCACCAACATTCACATGAACGACTAGTAAAAAGGCGGTGATTTGTGATTTTGGCTTGGGAAGTATGACCGATCTAAAACTGAAAAAAGGGAGAGAAAGGTTTCGAGGTAAGGAAGTGATTATTTTATCAATAATTGATATTCACAATTCAATAAAATTACATAATTATTGCCTTGTTGAACAAAGCAACATAATTAGCCCCAAATTATCCCAAAAATTTTCAGTATGTCACGTCATCGCTATTTACCTATATTCTGATTTCATCATAGTTTCACGTAACAAGATGAATCATCACTTAACTGATACACACTACCCTCCCCTCCCATTACACCATCTCTTTTCAACTTCTGTTTGTCTATCTTGCCTGTCTCCAATAAGGGTAGGGGATCACTCATTACCCTCACAAAATGTGGCAGAGTGTCTGTATGATCGGTTAGAGTTGAGTAGGAGGGTCTTCAGCCAGGTAGTAGGAGGGAATTCAGTTGAGTCATCCGGTACAAGCTGAATACATGCCATACCTGAAATGAACAGGAATATAATGAACAGGGAATAATGATGTGTTCAAATATGGCCGGCAGATCTGTTATTTTTGGAAGGGTATTTGAGTTTCAAGAAAGAATGAGCATTTCGAAGATAGAAACCAGGTGGGGTCTGGGGAATGGTTTCTTACCGACACATTATATTAGGTCACTTGATGATGACGTCATATTATACCCATTAATGCTTTCTTACCAACACGGTGAAGGAACTCAGGATGCCGGACTGGGTAGACAGCACATCTTCTCACCCCTTTACAGTGTTTCAACAGCACATCTTCAAGTTCAACACATGATGCATTTCTGTTCTTGTACCTGGGTGAATGACAGTTGTAACCAAATAGTAGTTGCTATGGTAACTAGAAGATCAACACTACATTACCTGAAGTTGTCTCCTGTCCGACGCACAAATGATAGCCTTCCAGTACCATCGTCCTGCATTATATCTCCCGTTGACTCAAACCTGTCTCCATCTCTCTGGACATCTGTTATCGTTCTGGTATCTGTGAAGAATAGCGTTACCCATGGTTACCCATAGTTACCAGTGGTTAGTGGTTACCCATGGTTT
This sequence comes from Hormiphora californensis, assembly GCA_020137815.1. Classification (NCBI taxonomy): domain Eukaryota; kingdom Metazoa; phylum Ctenophora; class Tentaculata; order Cydippida; family Pleurobrachiidae; genus Hormiphora; species Hormiphora californensis. The sequence goes on along the minus strand of CM035356.1, from coordinate 890,014 downwards.
CCAGTGTTATCAGAAACTACCACAATTTGCGCTTAGGGTAGCCACTGGCTATTTGAAACGCCTGCCAATGTGAAACAGTGTCTGACTATTTGAAACGCATGGTCTGGCTATTTGAAACGTAGTGCCGCGTATGTAGTAGCTTGTCTTGGGAGATGCATAACAAACAGTTGGTAGACATGCCGTTGTTTTAAATTCTGGAATAGAAACAATCCTTGTGTTTAAATAAAAAATTCATAGATTTCCTTTTTATTTCAAAAAATGAAAATTGAGAAACTTAAATATAATTATTAATAGCTTTTTAAACCTCTGGGCTCCGTCTCAGATCGGAAAAGTGTTCTAATTAAGCATAATTGGGTCTTAATCATGTTAATGACCCCATTTACAACTTTTCACCTGGAAATGATTTATACTTATGTGAGGGCACTTTTCCGACTAATTTTGATACGCTGAATCACGTAAGCAACCTTTCCAATCCCTCAGAGGTCGGGAAAGTGCCTTAATTGAGCAATTAAGGTCAATTAGACCCAATTATACTCAATTAGGGCATTTTATCGACCTCAGACGGATTGGAAAAGTTGCTTACGTGATTCAGCGTATCGAAATTAGTCGGGTTCGGTGGTTTTCGCTATGTTATGATCTGCAGGGCAAGCGATTCTGGTAATTTGAAACACTGCGGAGGGCTATTTGAAACACTTTTCTCCAAATCCGCTGTCGGAAATTTTTTATGTTCATTTTGAGCATAGGGAGGATATGAATTATGATTTAAGCCATTTCCGCCAAAAAATGGCCGAATTTGGGGCAAAAACCTGGCTATTTGAAACACTTTTTGGAAACATTCACTGCACCAAGCACATGCAAACAAATTCAGATTTCAGACATGGAATGGCTCTGCACAACCCTTTTCTAACTATTCCATGTCAAAAATTTCGGTTTCGTGGAGAAATTAAGGGAGATACGGGTGTTTCAAATTAGCAGACCGAGGCGGGCTAATTGAAACACCAAATTTGGATAGATATCACGTGACCCTGGCCCCGGAAGACAAAATGAGACATCTCCAACCACCCCAAAAACTACCCAGGGACTGTCTCGGTAACACAAGGTCAAAAAAATTTGGGTTCGACTTGATTTATGGGCAGGCAAGGGAAAAAAGTGAAAAACTGTTTCAAATAGCCAGTCGCTACCCTACCTTTTTGAATGCCAACATAAGAGTTAGATGAGTAGAACCTGCTACATCTCTTAACCAGAAGTCCCTGGGAGTTACTTTCCACACAATGCCCGAACCTCCTTACAACAGCATCGTCTGCATCCACTTCGAGTAGCTACAATTGGAAATATGACACGTGACTAGTGATTATCACGTGACAGCCAATAAAAACTAGGCACATCTTACTACGGGCCTCTGATATATCAGGAGTACATGCAGGGTGTTCATTATGAATCTTTGCCAAAATGAACACCATTATAATACCCAAAAGTTACCCAAAAGATGCTGCTTACCAGCAGGAACCGACCGAAACAAGTAGACAACCAATCAGAACTCGTTATTTAGGTCACGTGACTGGTTATCAGCCAATCAGGGACCAGTATTTCCTGATTCGGTCGGTTCCTGCTTACCAGAGTATTACGGAGAATGTGAGTATTCCGTCTCCCTACAAACTGTATCTCCCTTGAAAACAGGACCATGATCCCCTCAGTGGACCCGTAATGGTTGATCAGTTCTACCCCCTTCAATAGGGACCTGATCTCCTGGGCTGTAGTACCGGGAAACCCCAGACACAACCAGCTTCTGTAGTAAATGAGAGAGAGAGGGTTGTGTTACTATATACACCACACATGGTTATTATGGGGGAGAGGGTCGAGCAAAGAAGTGCATGAGAGAGAGAGAGAGAGAGTTATTATCGGAGGAGAGGGTCAAGGCAAAGTTATTTCTACGGTCTCAAGGTCTAGTTTGGTTTGGTTTGGGCCGCTCATCTGGGACTGGGTCTAGTACCTTAGATGTGGAAAGGTGACAGATAAATTCTTGAGTCGGTCCACCACTTCAAACGTCATGGAGTAACCAGTGTACAGAATTGTAGCAGGAATATCTGGTGAAAACAAGGTATTGTTGTTTTAACAAGATAGACAACGATATAATGGTACTAAATCAAATAAATTGACAGAAGCTTTCGAGATCACTGTGTATCACGTCTTCAGCTAAGGTATTGTTGGTTGAACTGGAATCTGCTGATAACTGATCTAACTAAAATCCAGATAATCTACTTCTTTTTTGTAGTTTGTAGGGAAACAAAAGAGTGTATTTTCACTACAATAACCCCCCCCCCGTTGTCCACCTACCGCCAGTCGGTAGTGTCTCTGTTGAATTATGTGGCAGCAGGGAACACCCAGAATGAAGGGCAGTACTCAGTGGCCATATCATCCGGGTGTAAGGTGAGACAGTGCCGATCACATCACAACATGTGACACCCAGCTCCTTGACAAACACTGTCCCCATCAACAGGAATTTAGTTGTCTCAATCTGGACTGCTTTAGTTGCTCCCTGTTGTTCCAGAGGTGAAGAGGAAGTAGGAGGTGGAGGAGGGGTGGTGGGGTGGTGGCAAGCCAGGGATGCGCTCGTTCTAATATACTTAGGGAACGGAACCTGAACAATATAATGGTGTAATAATGGCAGTGTCTTCAGATAAACAATAATCGTAAAACATTGTGCTAGCTAGCTCCGCAAATGTGGCAATTCCATGATCCATCCCCCAAAAGCGCCTCCAAGAACCAAATATCCGGAGATATCGAGGATAAAAGACCCTCCCTCTTTATTGGCCCATGCGGTATATTGTATACATACCTTAGTGTATGGGTTGATAGTTCTCGGCGAGTTTTCCAAACACCAGGTTGGGCGCTAAAAACAGCGCTGGAAAGGGTTGAAGTGACTAGGAGGTGTGAGAGATGGGGTACTGCCTCCAGTTGCCGTAGCAACTTGTCCCCTCGTGCTGATAGGTGAAGGAGGACAGTGGGTGTACCGCTAATTAAACCTGCAGATAGTTTCATTGGGATGGTTCATTATCAATCATTATATGCAGAGTCGTTCAGTTTGTTATCAGAACTGTAGGCACTGTGAACCCATCGCGTGACTGATGATTGCTATGGTAACAACACACCTGTTACCATGGCAATAATTCCAAGGTGGGGTTCCTCTATGAACAGCCCCAGGACGACCCTTTGGTCCCTGGTACTGCACTCCCTTACTACCTCCTGCTGTAGATCACTTGCCCAGTCAGACACCTGAAAGGGACAGGGAAATAAAATAAAAAGGAAAGTATTTGACTGAGGGCAAGGATGGGGCGTGGGAATTCCTGTTTTATATGGCAGCCAAAAACAATTAACTCCAGCCAAAACTATTGATGCGGAGAAGTTACACAAAAAAGAAGATATTTGGACGATATTTGGATGGAATCGGAGATTTGAGGGTCAGATACATACAATAGGTATGGATTTGTTTTACCTGCTCATATGTTAGATATCCAATGAACGGACGTGTTGAAAACTTAGCTACCGTTTCCCTCCAAAACTGTGGTCCTGATAAAGATATGAAACATTATTCAAACAGGTCGCCGGTACATCACCATTCTTCTCAGAAGATATGTTATATTAGGTCGTTCCATAAAGAATTTCGTGTCCCGATATTTTTGAAAGTACTCAAGATATTCACATAGACCCTTTTCTAGCTTGTTAATTGAGCTCTTGACTACTCACAAAAGCAGTTATTTTGAAATTTTTGATCAGGGTGGCTCTCGGCGAACCCGGAAAAAATTGACCTCAAATTGCCGCTGCACGGGAAAAATGCGCATAGTACTGAAACTGCTGTACTTCTTAAATATTGCATTTGTGGGATGTTTGGTTGCATCAAGCTTGTTCATTAAACAATTCTCTTTCGTTTAAGACGTATTAGAAGATCCTAGCTTTATTCACGGCTAAGCAATGGGCCTCCAAAAAATTTTGGTTAAAATTGGAAAATTTCACTTCCGGGTCCTTTCACGTCTCATAGGAGTGGCTTATAATCAAAAACTTTGCTGTAAAAGATAGTTCTAAGTAAGTTCTATGCCATAGTGAAGCCAATTATTTGATTTGTCAACATATAAAAGTGACTAATTGACGTTTTCGAACATACCCCCAAAACAGGCCGAAAATTGAGGTCAGATTTTGCACTTTTTCGATTTTTGATGTTACATTTACTGTCCTAGAGGTTTTTAGGCAACGCGTCGAGACCCAAATCACATATATATCTCATCCTTAGACGATGGGCTATCGATTGAGCACTGTAGAAAGTAAAAAATGTGTACAGGCTCTGTTCCAGCGGCGTTTGAAAAACTCTGGGAACCCCGTGCAGCGGCAGCACGACTTCCGGTGTCATAGCACCAAATTTCGAGCACTTCAAATGGTCGTATACTATTCCAAACATGTTTCCAGGAAGAGAATCGTCCACTGAACAAGTTAAAACTAAGTAGAAGTCTCTATCTCTTATAGGTCCCAAGTTATCGGGACACGAAATTCTTTATGGAATGACCTAATACTTTCTCACCAGTCTTTTTGCGGGTTCTGAGGTAGACAGGAAGGAGGGATAGTATACGGAGGAGAGATAACATGTCCAGAAATACCTCCCTCGCCCATCTCCAGTACACGTAGAGGGGCAGGAGAAGAAGGGGTAGCAGTAGAATGAGGAGGAACATTTCAATTCTAGAACAAAGAGAAACTAAAATAATAATAATTACACACGAGTTTCAAATCATATTACGGAACATCAGAGTGGTTTAATCAAGTCCTATGCCTTCGTGAAAAAGCGGGGGAAATGGTATGTCGTACAGGTCATAGCATATTGTTATAGATTGATGAAGTTAGATAGGGAAAGGGAGAGGGAGAGAAAAAGAGAGAGGGAGAGAGAGAGAGAGGTGGAGAGGGAGGGAGGGAGGGAGGGTGAGATGCAGCAAGGACTGCAGTGTCACATAATGGAATTTTGCAACATATAGGTTACCGTAATTGGCCAGCGAGGAATGTTGGAATGTGAAGACGACCAATAAATATATCAGGATGAAAAGCCATGACTTAGTATGTAGAACCTATAATTTACTCAGCCAAGTTAAATCTACTAAAGAACATTTAGAAGGGAACTAAGGTACCTTTTAACCCTTTGGGGACGATAAGCCCCCTGTCGACAGAATTCTGTAAAACTTCTTGGAGGCATTTACTTTGAAAACTCCAGGAGAGGCAGCAGTGCGGAGGCATGGTTGGTGAATAGTGCACAGAATTCTAAATACAGTGCACACTACACAATGGGGAGGAAATAATTTCCACTGTATTTACAATTGCTAGCTGGGAATTTGGTAAGTGAAGAGAGAGATGGGGAGAGAGAGATAAAGTTGGTAATAAAAAAGAGCAAGCACATTGTAATGGTATTATCATGGCACCACATATTAGGACAATTCACAGCTGACAATTCACAAGACAATTCACCGACTATTGTTGTGTAATGTGTCAATGGGAGGATTGGGGAAGGTGGCATTCACAAATAATGCATTTACGAACTGACGTTATCAAGATTATATATTGCTAAACATTGCGAAAGCAGACGAAACTGTCTCATAATCATCCATCTAAATCGAATGTCTCACTAACCCGTCTATAACTATAACGCCTGTCTATAATATGTTATGTTCTAACCCTCCCTTTACACGCGAAAGACGGTCCAGCTAGGCAAAAGAATTCAGTCCCACTAACCCCTCTCTTCTATTTTACAAGGTGTTATTCAATGTGAATCTCTACTACCTCGCACCAGAGATCATCAGAAAGCTACAAGCTGTTGTTGCAGGTACATGTGTGTGTGTATTCTTTCATTCTCTCTATCTCTCTCTTTCGCTTTATCATTCTCTCTTTCGGTCTCTCTCTCTATCTCTTTCATGAGTATGTTGATTCTCTCTCACTGACATTGACATCCCTTTGTTCAGGCAAAGAGAAAGGCGATATAGAACTATCGGAATCAACGGATGTATATGCGCTAGGCACAGTATGGTATGAGATCTTAGCAGGACACTGGCCTTGGCCTGGCCATTCTCCCGAGCAGGTAACTCTCCCTATCTTTTTCTCTCCCCCTCTCTCAACTCATAAACATGTAAAGATGCTCCTTGCAGTCTCTGGAATGTTACAAAAAGGATATAATTTATGAGGGCACCCTAATAAAACCCCTCTTTCTCCCCTCCAGGTTTGGTGGCACCTCTCGAAAGGTTTAGTTCCAGATATCCCCAGTTCAGCAGAGGACATATCTCGTCTCCTGTTATCCTGCTGGAGTAGTGATCCCTATCTTCGGCCCAACGCTGCCAACCTGGCTAAGGAAATCAGGGCACTACCCCTACCCAAGGCACTGCAAAGGAGCCCCTCTCATCCTGTCGGCTTGAAACGGACTGCAACCTTCATAGCACTTGCGAGGGTGTGCTTTAATCCAGCACTTTTGTTAAGTTGAATATTGTGTCTAGACAGTGTACAGGGGACAAAGATGGAGGGTGAGAGAGAGAGGGAGATAGAGAGAGAGAGAGAGAGAGAGAGAGAGAGAGAGAGAGAGAGAGAGAGAGAGAGAGAGAGAGAGAGAGAGAGAGAGAGAGAGAGAGAGAGTGCTTTGGTTTCAGCGACTGCTGTTATATTATTTTTTCAGTTTATGATATTAGAAATGTGTGAAGTGGTTTGTGTGTTTTTCAGGTATAAAGGTGGTTATTTTGTTTAGGCGTGGGAGTTTACTATACAGTTAATTACTTAATTTAAAATTTTCAAAGCCTTTGGATGATAATCTGTGAGAGAGTGAAGACAAACAGCTTTTTGATGTAAATGTGTTGCATTTTAAATTCTTCAGTAATTTTGATTCTTCGTTGTTCTGGTCAGGTAGGAACCGACAAGGATATATCTGTCAGAATAATGCTCTGACTCGCCAATGGTCTGGCAGGGCTATATCGGGCATGATGCTGTTCTGAACAATGCTGGCGGGACGGGATTGTTTCCCAAAATATTGCCCAGTAGGCAGCCTACAGGGCGGCACGGATTTAATTGGTGCTGAGAATAGATTACTTTCATCTAGACGCGCGCATTCGGAGTAAAACTTGAGGACTTGCGCGCGGGTTGAAATGTGACAGTGGGGGAAACATCAGAGAATTGTGGGGGAACTTATTTTGTTAATTGTTCATTACCAACCAACATACGCCAGGATAAGCATCGGATAATTGTTTGTGATTTCAATCGAGGTGGTCAAAAGAAAACTCAGTTACTTTTTTTTTTCGATGGAAAGATTCATTAGTATAACTACCATCGATATTGAACATGGGTTAAAAATACTGCAAAATAACACCACGTTATGACATAACAATTTGTACATTGATAGATAACTTATAAATATAAAATTAACCATGATAATTAATCCCTAATTAATTCAATCATGATAACTGTCATAATCTTCTGGGACATCGTCGGTTTTGAATGTGAGTCTCAGTACCGCCCCTTTCCTGTGGTGCGCTTTAACATCCCATACATGTCCGATTGGAATGTCAACAAATTGTCCCTTCTTCAATATTTGTGGATCTCCCTCCATTTCTAGAGTTACTTCGTTGAATACACACTTAACACGTATCGTTGTATTCAATCCTTGAAGTAGGCCGTCACGTGTTGATTCTGAGGAGGTTAGGAACGGTGTTAGAAAGGGAGTGTTGGTGGAAGGTTACGGGGAGGGTGTTAAATGGTGTTAAGGGGTGTTTGGGAGGGGGTTTTGTCCAGCCCGAAAACTCCTACTAGGTGAACCAAAAATGTCTACATTTCATTTAACTGACCGTATTGAAGACACACGATGCATCCCATCCAACCCTCATTTGGAATCTTGAGGACGTATATATTATCATCCCCCTCATCCCCGTCTTCCACCACGTCGCAGTCACCAAGATGCTCTACCTCCATTCTCACCACCTGTTGATATGTAGGTTGTTAAAGGGAGGGTATTCTAGACTTATCATGTACTAACTAGTTGCTCATAGGACCCACGAATCGCATATCAAATTGCGATTAACGTTTTGTTAGGACCACTCGTTTTAAATAAATGTTAGTCGACAGTCGTCTAATGACGTATAACATGAAAACAGCATGGTTACAAACCTGTGCTCTCGATTGTTTGTGATCCTCAAGGCTGCTCGGCCGGTGAAGAGAATTAGCGAACTGATCAGCAAGAATGCTTCTGTCGGGAAGTCTTGAGTAGAATGGGGTGCTAGTTCGGCGGGGTGCCGGTGGGAGAGGTGTCTCCCCAGGATCAACTAACCGGGCCGGAGGAGGGTGTCGATTGGATGATGAGAAACTCGGTGTGACATCATCCTGTATGAAGAAGAGTTCAGTTGTGACGGATTGTAGCGAACCCTCATAAAATGTGGTGTGAGCCACACACGGCGTGCCTGGTGAAATTTTAACACGACCTAGCATGCAACGGGAAACCACCACTTGTACGTGGTAGCTGAGGGTCTACAGAATGGCGCTACGGTGCGGGAAAAAAAGTCCATGCCCTAAAATCGTTTTTTTTTACTTTTATTTGATTTGGGTCAAAATTGGCTATATTAAACGTGGTCCCGAAAAATCCATAATGACTTAGCACACGAAATATGTCACCCCTACCTATTTTTGCACGTAGAATCGATTGCCGTTGAAGTCGAATCTCTAAAATGACTGTAAAATGGTCAAAAGTTGATTTTTTACCATTTTTTGGAGGTTTTTGGCCCCTAAACCATTGAAAACGTTGAGATAGGGATTTGAAACTAGTGCCAATCGTTAAAATGGTCATTTTTCTACCAAGAACCAAGTTTTCATGTATATCCGATTTATGGTTAGATTTGGGCAAATTGTTGAAATCTGCCAACTAGGAGAACCGTAACTTGATTATCTTGTTTTTTGGATTTTGGCATTTTTGACAAACTTCTGATTGAAATGGTCAATCGGGACCATGCTTAAGTTGTTTATGGGACAATTTTCGACTAAAATCCAAGATTTCATACCAATCCAATAACAGATCGTTGATTTATAGAAAATTTAAGTAGGCAAAACGGTCAAAATAAGCAAGAAAAGTTGTCATTTTGACCGTTTTGCCTACTTAAATTTTCTATAAATCAACGATCTGTTATTGGATTGGTATGAAATCTTGGATTTTAGTCGAAAATTGTCCCATAAACAACTTAAGCATGGTCCCGATTGACCATTTCAATCAGAAGTTTGTCAAAAATGCCAAAATCCAAAAAACAAGAAAATCAAGTTACGGTTCTCCTAGTTGGCAGATTTCAACAATTTGCCCAAATCTAACCATAAATCGGATATACATGAAAACTTGGTTCTTGGTAGAAAAATGACCATTTTAACGATTGGCACTAGTTTCAAATCCCTATCTCAACGTTTTCAATGGTTTAGGGGCCAAAAACCTCCAAAAAATGGTAAAAAATCAACTTTTGACCATTTTACAGTCATTTTAGAGATTCGACTTCAACGGCAATCGATTCTACGTGCAAAAATAGGTAGGGGTGACATATTTCGTGTGCTAAGTCATTATGGATTTTTCGGGACCACGTTGGGGGGGGGGTGCAGCCCCAAAAAAATTCAAACTTTTTCCGAAACCCAGGGTATGGTTGGTTTTTTTTGGTCGTTTTTGGTCGTTTTTGGTTGAAATTTCTTTGATTTTTTTTGGTCGTTTTTGATTTTTTTTGATCGTTTTTGATTTTTTTTGATCGTTTTTGATTTTTTTTTGAATTTTTTTGATCGTTTTTGAATTTTTTTGATCGTTTTTGATTTTTTTTGATTATTTAATGTTGAACAAAAAGTTCAAAAAAAATCAAAAACGATCAAATAAAATCAAAAACGATCAAAAAAATTCAAAAAAAATCAGAAACGATCAAAAAAAATCAAAAACGACCAAAAATATTCAAAAAAGATCAAAAAAAATCAAAAAAGATCAAAAAAAAATTAAAAAAAATCAAAAAAGATCAAAAAAAATCAAAAAAAATCAACACTTGAAAATCCAGGGTATGGTTGGTTTTTTTTGGGCTGCACCCCCCCCCCCCCCACGTTTAATATAGCCAATTTTGACCCAAATCAAATAAAAGTAAAAAAAAACGATTTTAGGGCATGGACTTTTTTTTCCCGCACCGTAGCGCCATTCTGTAGACCCTCAGCTACCACGTACAAGTGGTGGTTTCCCGTTGCATGCTAGGTCGTGTTAAAATTTCACCAGGCACGCCGTGCACACAAGTTGTGACAGTTCAGAAAAAAGTGAAATACAAAACATACGATAGTATGTTATAACATTGATATATAACATTGATATACCTCAGAGTCGAAGGTTTCCATGGTTTCCCTTCTTGATTTTTTCCTTTTCCCCTTATCTGGGCTGCTTCCTTGAAGTTTTCCCTTCTTTCGCTTCTTAGACTGGTGAGAAACGAAAATTGTTTAGACATGTTTAGAGGAGTGTTAGTATTTCACTTGCAGCACGCTTCATTTCGTGTGTTATTACCTCTTCTTCTTTCTTTTTCTTTCGTTCTTCCTCTTTCCTCTTCTCTCTTTCTTCCTCTTTCCTCTTCTCTCTTTCTTCCTCTTTCCTCTGTTTCTCCTCTTCTTTTTTCTTTCTCATCTTTTCTTTATGCATCTTCTTTTCCATCTCCTTGGACTTATCTTTGCCGCTGGACTGAGGGGAGAGGAGAGAGTTACAATAACAAGTTGGTATAATCATTCATGATCCGGGCGCAGTGAGAGAATGACCGACTTACTTCACTCTTCCTAGGTCGTCCCCTCTTTTTCTTTGGCACACTTTCCACATCCTCGACACTCATATCACTGTCCTGAATTGTGGGGTATGTTAGAACAACAAGTTTAGGTGGAAATAATAGAATGAAACTTTTAGTTAGTTTGATGTTGATTTACACATACCTCAGCTGTACTTCTGGATTTGGTTTTACTGCTCCCTGGTTTCTGTCGGTTTTTGCTCTTCGGGTAATTTTCCTTCTCACCAACACTCATATCACTGTCCTAAATAATGAAACTGTTAGAGAAGGTTTTCTAGGCTTTTATTTATTTACAAACGTACTTGCTGGTTTTTGTTAAATCTAACTAAATATAATATAATAAATCAAATTAAATACCTCAGCTACACTAGATTTGGTTTGGCTTTTTGAGCTTTCTGTTGAGCTTTCGTTTTGCCCTTTGGGGGCACCTTACGCCTCTCTTCTTCCTCTTCCTCTTCGGATTTAACTTCGTCCCACAAAGTTTCTGAATTATCAATCGTGTTCTAAAATACAGCGATGTGAGAGGTAGAGAGAGAGAGAGAGAGAGAGAGAGAGAGAGAGAGAGAGAGAGAGAGAGAGAGAGAGAGTATAGAGAGAGAGGAGCAGAGAGACGAGCAGTCTCGCTTCTCGTAGCGCTTAGAGCATACGAGAGAGTGAGTCTGCGAGATCTCTCTCTACTATCTCTCGCAGATAGCTATCTCGTCTCTCTCGCCGCATACTCACTCTATTCTTCTCCTCTCTCTCTCTGCTCTCTCTCTCTCTCTCTTCTCTCTAGCCTCGCTCTCTCTCTAGCTCTCTCTCGCTACCCGCTATCCTCTGTTCCTTGTGAGAGAGTGGAGAGTGTTTCCAAAACGAACGTTGGTTACGAATGCAAATTATTCGGACCTTTTTAGATCTCCATTGGTCACTTTTCTTGGCCCTCTGTTTTCTTTTGCCATTCGATCTCGAAGGTTCATCATCTTCAGAAGACTGAAAATAGCGATAGGTTATTAGGCTCATTATATCAACTGATTGATCATGAAACTCATATCGAACGTGGCAGCACTTATTTGGGAGGACTGAGGAGAGCTGAAAATTATCCTTAACGAGCAGTGTCAACGATAAGGGTGTAGTAACTAACTTTTCTTCTCTTTTTTTCTTCCTCTTCTTGATTTCTCCGGTGTTTCGTCATCTGATTGGCTGGTATCCTGGAGCAGTGTGTTCATCCGTGTCTGAGGGGGACACACTTTTATATTCGAAGTTATTTTCGGAGCGGGGTTGTGATCATTTTCGGAAAATTGGAAGTTGGCACAGATTAACAACTAAAATTTTCACATTTAGTAATCATTAAAATACCTTTTCTCTTCGCATGGAATCTTCATCATCACTTGAATTCAAAGAACTTACTTCGTCCTCTACCACTGCAAAGTCTCCATCAGATGGCACCCACTCCTGAAATAATGATATCATGAAGATAGCTGATAAAGACGGGTGGTACCCAAAATAGATAGGACGACATGTCGTCACCCTATCTATTTTGGTTACCACCCACCCTACAGGATCGCAGACCCAAAAACACAGAAAATTAGGGAGGGACAACAGACTATCAAGACTACCAGATTGGGGGAATGTTCTACCTGATACAGTATTTCATCCTGCAGCTCTTTCTCTTCATTATCCTCCCCCTCACTGCTATCCTCTGACGTCATAGCAGATGGCCCCGGAGGTACTTCCCCATCTCCCTCCCCTTCCTGGTCACTGTCACTACTGTACAGGGTCTCCTCTTTAGAACTGGGAAACTTCTTGTAGTACCTGTGTGTGGAGAGGAGTTTGTTTGTTTGTATGTGTGTTTGTTTGTTGTCAAACAGTTTAGACAATAGACATTGAGCATAATTAATTAATGGGGATATATTCTACATCACTCAGCTGATATATCTATTACCTGATTCCAACGCTCTTCGCCTGTTCCTTGGTGGGTTTTCCTTTCCCCCACAGATCGTGAGACAGGTTATAATCAATGCATTTCTTTTTTACCTGCAATAAAACAACTTGTACTTTGGATTTAATAAACAATAGATAGTGTGTAGGAAGTAGAGAATAAAAACTCAATCTTGGTCAATTCTGAATCGGTCCACTCTCATTCTCATTTTAAATACTTTACCAATTTACCTTTCTTGACTCGGTTAGAATACCCTCTGCGTTGTATATCTTCTCCAGTTCGTAGAGAGGATCATCTATAACTATTGGGATATGACGTCTCTTTGATCGTCTAATCCCCTGGGCCTACGATAGAGAGAGGGGTTTTCAATAAAATAATAGGAATCACATTATGAAAATCCGCTCATATGTTACCCGGTATAATAGTAGGGCAAAATAACATAGTATGTAGATAGTTATTGGATAAAATAAGTACATAAAGTACACTAATTTTCAGAGAAGTCGTTTACCTGAGAATCAGCTGTGACTGTCATATCAAGTAGTTTCTTCCGTTTCGCAGACCACTCTATCCGTGCCTCCCTCAAAGCTTCCATTTTCCTTTCCTTACTCGCCTCCAGCTTAGCCCGCAATTTCATCTTCTTTTTCTCTTTCCTCCTTTCTTCCTCACTGTCTGGTGAATCCTCTTGTTCAATGTCACCCTGGCTAGCACCATCACCCACACCGTCACCCTGACTTGCAGTATCACCCACACCGTCACCCTGGCTAGCACCATCACCCTGACTAGCACCGTCACCCTGACTAGCACCGTCACCCACACCCTGATCACTCTGACTTGGTGGAACATCACCCTCACCACCACTGGCAGGGGGAGTGGCGGGTGTATCCTGTATATCCGGTACATCCTGTGTACCCGGTATGTCCTGGGTGGCGCTATACTGCTGTGTGGCCGGCACACCAGACGGGGAGAGAGCAGCAGGAAGGTCATTTTCTTCTTCCTCAGATCCATCAGTCAGTAACTTCTCTTCTTGGGGATCGTGGGTTGGTGATAATTCGGGTGTTTTCAATCTTCCTTGGATGGATTCTTTAGTGGGGGAGATGTCTTGCGTTGGCGAGATGTCCTGTGTTGGTGGGATGTCCTGAGTAGGGGAGATATCCTGTGTTGGTGGTATATCCTGTGTAGGTGGTATGTCTTGTGAAGCACCGTACTGCTGAGTAGCTGGGGTCTCCTCCTCACTATCTAAATCTATTACTAGTGAGTTATCCCCTTTATCAGAGGACACGGGAAGGTCTCTCCCAGCTTCCTCCTTCTGTTTGGTAGGGTGTACGTTCTCTTTCTCTGCACTGCTCTTTGCAACATGTTCTAGGGGTGGTGGCTGTTCCTCATCATCTTCAGTTCCCGGTCCTGGTTTAGTTACAGTGTACCAACACTCCTCCGGGTCATCAGGGTGGGAGTCAAGGTAGGCTGATATCTGTCGCCCTAGTTTGCCCTCTAGGTTTATGTAAGGCTTGTTCCATTTGTGGAGTAAGTTTGAGTGGTACCTGGAAGGGAATAATAAGTATTAATTAAAGACAAAGAGTGAGATTAAAGAGAAAGAGCAAGATCAAAGAGAAAGAGGGAGAGAGGAATAGCATTCAAGTAGATAGTGACTAGAGACTCAGTGGACCAAAAATGGAAGTTAAATTAAAGGTTCGGATCTTTATAGTAGGGATAGGCCTCCTGTTCTTACCAAAACTATTCTAATAATCCGCTGGACGGATATGTGGCTACCCATTACCAGTTGAGTACCAGCAGACTTTTACACCTGGGCTGCTAAGACGGGAACAAACAGGATAATGTTCAATGATTTCGAGACGGGATACAAGATATGATCATCCATGAAGTAGTGCCTTAAACACAGAACGGACTCGCGACATAATGAAATTAAATATTAAACTATCAATAGATCGAATGAAAATATTAAGTCTGGTACCCGTTTTTCAACGGCAAGTTTATCCTTATCAACTTATATAATGAATAAAAGTTGAACTAGGCGCATGAGATATACGCGAGATATATAGCAAGAGAGCATCTCGAACAGCGCTATTATCCCGATCTATAGATCTATAGATCTCTCTAGCTATTCTCTGCTCTCTCGTCCTATCTCTTCTCCTCTATCTCTCTCTCTCCTCTCTCTCTCTCTCTCTCGCTCTCTCTCCTCTCATCTCTCTCTCTCTCTCTCTCTCGCTTCTCTCTCTCTCTCTCTTCTCTCTCCTCTCTTCTCTCTCTCTCTCTCTCTCTTTCTCCCTCTCTTCTCTCTCTCTCTCTCTCCCTCTCTCTATCTCTCTCTCTCTCTCTCTCTCCCCTCTCTCTTCTCTCCTCTTCTCCTCTCTTCTCTCTCTCCCGAGAGAATACAGATCAGGTCCTACCTCCCGTACCCCAAACTCACATCCTGTATGAATTCTTCACTGCCCCCGTTACAAGGTGCACTTGATGTTAGTTGAGCTCGACCCTTCTCGAAGTCACAGCTTTTCAAATTACCATTCCATGCTGAAGATATTATCGTTAAAAGATTACTGTAGACTACCAGGAACCGACCGACACAAGTATCTCCTGATTCGGTCGGTTCCTGTCGACTACTAACAAGATACTGTTAGTAGTTGTACTAACTTCGCAGTTTGCACAGGATTGTCACAGTCAACTATTGTACATTGTTATGTTCTAATCCTCCTTTACATTTGTAAAAGAGGGGCACAGAGAGAGAGAAAGATGGTCGAACAATGCAATACTTAACATCGGTACTTTTTACTGACCTGATTTGGTGTATTTGAATCTGTATTTTTTATACTGTTCGGAAGTCAGGTAGAAGCCAACAACAGTACCTAGCACGTAATTGTCTAGAGGACTGAACATTCCACACAGGAGAAGGTATCTCTACATATCCAGCTCTCTATATTCAGAACGTTATATTGGGTTAGCCATAGAATTTTTGAACTAATTAAGGGAATTTACAACGAAATTTTTTGTAAAACAATCGTCAAACTATATAATATACTATAAGGCCAAGGGTCATTATATACTGTGTGATTTTAAATGACTGAGACTGGTATATTGCGAATTGCGTGAAAACTATGGCATCTTTCGACTTCAAATTTTGGGACATGATAAAACTAGGTTGTAGCAATTTTCTCCTAGTTTTACAGCAAATTTCAATGTTCCTGAATGAATCTATTGCCCAAAAACCTCCTCCAACTTTACACAGTCATATCTCTGGAGTCTAATGAGATAGAGAGTTCACATTTTTAGGAGAGACAGATAAGACGATTTCGAATGTTTTGTCTGCTTTACGAGTTGCTACATTTTACCATTTGTTCACAGGAACTGTTTAAAGTGATGTAACACGCTCTAATTAGGCCAAATTTAGGTCATTTTACCCCTCAAAGATCACATGTCCAACTGCATCTAGTGGGCTAATGAGGCCTTGAACACGCATACGTCACGTGTTACTGTAGAGCTACAGCTCTCCTTTTCCATCTTGAACCAGCAGACATGATCATGATGTCTGGAAGTGGTAACAAGCTGTAGAAAACCAGACAGACTAGACGCTCTCTACTTCAACGTATCACTCTCTCCCTTTCTCGTTATAAGGTCACGTGACTGGAATTGGGATCTCGACATGGGAGAGAGAGAGAGAGAGAGAGAGAGAGAGAGAGAGAGAGAGAGAGAGAGTGTGTGTGTGTGTGTGTGAGAGAGAGAGAGAGAGAACGCTTTGTAGACATTGTGATCATGTCGAGATCCCAATTCCAGTCACGTGACCTTATAACGAGAAAGGGAGAGAGTGATACGTTGAAGTAGAGAGCATCTAGTCTGTCTGGTTTTCTACAGCTTGTTACCACTTCCAGACATCATGATCATGTCTGCTGGTTCAAGATGGAAAAGGAGAGCTGTAGCTCTACAGTAACACGTGACGTATGCGTGTTCAAGGCCTCATTAGCCCACTAGATGCAGCTGGACATGTGATCTTTGAGGGGTAAAATGACCTAAATTTGGCCTAATTAGAGCGTGTTACATCACTTTAAACAGTTCCTGTGAACAAATGGTAAAATGTAGCAACTCGTAAAGCAGACAAAACATTCGAAATCGTCTTATCTGTCTCTCCTAAAAATGTGAACTCTCTATCTCATTAGACTCCAGAGATATGACTGTGTAAAGTTGGAGGAGGTTTTTGGGCAATAGATTCATTCAGGAACATTGAAATTTGCTGTAAAACTAGGAGAAAATTGCTACAACCTAGTTTTATCATGTCCCAAAATTTGAAGTCGAAAGATGCCATAGTTTTCACGCAATTCGCAATATACCAGTCTCAGTCATTTAAAATCACACAGTATAACATAAAATAAGTGCAATGTTTACTTTGACTTTAACAAATCAATAGCATGCATCCTTAGCAGCATTGATTTAACCCTTTTATACGCAGTCTTATAACTCCTTTGCTCACTTGACCCGAGTTTATTAGCCAACCTCGCAAGATACCCCGCAAAACCCTTCAACTCGGGCACCATAACATGTGTCTCATCGAACCACTGACTTGGAATTGACTTGATGACCCCCTCCACCACCTCAACAGTACTTGGCTCACTACGCAGCTCTTCCAGCTCAGGTAGTATTACGTTCCGAGAGGAGGGACTGGAGAGCGATACCCCTCACCCCGGCTGTCACCCCATCCCATAACAGTATAGCGTGAAGTAGACCCGTACACTCACTAACACTACCACCCCCGTCTGCTATCTGAGATACACTCTGTTTAACTTTGTATAGGATGGCCTGGTTTAACCTCTCCCACTCTGACCCCTCCGCCCCGTAGTCTTCCGATATCAACTTCACCAGATCCACCAATCTCTCCGACTGAGCCAGGACGCCCGGCCGCCAACACCGCTCAACCACACTCGTCACTTTGGGAATGAGAGCCGTTTGGACGAGATCTTGCAACAGTTCGGCATTTCCAACGCCCACCAAATCCAAAAACCAGGGGAACTCCTCAAAGCTGGCGGAGTTCTCTAGGAGTGGGTTCCACCCCTGCCATCTCAAGGTTAATAAGAGGCGTCATAACCCGGGGGAGACACTGAGATATGTAGGCATCCTTATAACTCTCTGGTTGTTCTTTTTTCCATTTTACAAACATTTCACGGACTGCCCTGGATGAGCAGAATTCCTCTCGAACATCGCTCATTAATTGTGATCCTTCCTCGGTTAGAGCAGTGTACTTGCCCCTTATTTCTTTGTCGCTGAGTGACTGATTTGCAAACAATTCAAGAACCCTGTCCTCCAATCCAGAAATTTGATCAACTTTAACGGATATGAGCTGCAGATAATCATTCAGATAACACCGCATTTCCTGATAAAATTGGAATGCAGATGACAATCTCTCAATTGATTTCTCTTCCTCCGCTATCTTATCTTTACAAACAGCAAGGGCCTTGTCTGAAGTTTCCACACGGCCATCACATTCCTGAGCATCTTGCTCAAAGGTCTTCACCTCCTGGGTTAACCTGTTTCTGATCTCAGAAAGGGAGAGAGTTTGAGGGATATTCTGGGGGATGTAGTCCCGTGATAAAGTCCCCTGCTGCTGTTGTTGAATTTCAACTGCAACAGAAACTGGTTGAGAGGGTATGTTATCTGGTACTACAGCGCTGGTAAGGGCTCCCTTTCTTAGCTGTTCCTCCTCCCATTGGACGCACTCACTCTCCTCCATTTCCTCCCCCATCTCTGTTAGATCCTCCGTGTGAACTCTCATCTCAACTCGACCCTCCTCCTCATCATCTGAATCCATCCCTGTTCCACCTCCTCCCCTTCTCTCATCCTCCTTCACTGGAATGTAGTCAGATTGCTGTTGGAGCCGTGCCAGCTCCCTTTTCTTCCTCGCCTGATGGATTGTGTACGCGTCTGGTATTGAGGAGGTTGAGGGAGGAAGGACGCTGTGCTGTGGGAACTGATCATGTATTTGGGGCGGCGGCGGCGGTGAAGGCTCATGTTCGGGAGACATTGGACCGACATAATCCTTAATTTTCTTGCTTTTCTCACGCTCCTTTTCTCTGGCAAGCTTCCTGCTCATGCTGGATTTCTTCACTTTGAACTCTTGTTCAGGAGCAACTTCCTCCTCTTGGAAACTGAGCTTCGAAGTTTTCTTCTTCTCGCTTCCAACCTTGCTCTTTTCCTTTTCTGCCTTCTTTTCGATCGGCTTTGGAGCATCGGGAGCGGGAGCGGTGTCACCATCATCTTCTGTTTTCCGAGCTCTAACGTTTGGGCGACCTCGACGGCGTTTGTTAAAACCAAACATTGCCAATCTGAAACAAGAGTTACGGTAAAATTCAAGCTAAAGCAAAACGACGCAGCAGTGCCAAACAGATGTGTAAGCATAACTTTCAAGCATAGATCAAGATAGGCGTACAAAATTTTCAAAATTGTGAAATTTGCTTCAATTTTTGGATCCAAATCTGGATTTGAGAGGAGATTTTTCGCGCCGCGCATTTTAAATAGCTACAATGCATCGCAACTTATTTTATTTTAGCGCGTTACAAAAACAGCGTAAAACTTAGAATTTTTTATTAGGCCGGGGGAATTTTTTATTAGGCCGGGGCCCCGGAGAGCTTCAGCTGGAAAACGTTAAAATCTGGGTGCCTTTCATTGCTAACAATTCGTAGTTTTGGCGCGCGCGACGGGTTAGGGCTATCCGTTAGGGTCTGGTTAGGGTTTGGTTTGGGGTTATCGGTTAGGGCTATCGATTCTCTAACTGATACCGTTTAGTTTACTCAAATCGGCCATGTGGTTCCATGACTATAGCCGTTTGAAAAAAGTCGGTCTAAGTATACTCTTTTGGTAGCGCGCACCTGTAAACAGGCTGCAAGGCACCCAGATTATAATCGCCCCCGCTTCAGCTGAGTCAGTTCCCCGCGGGGAACTGACTCAGCTGAAGCTCTCCAAATTTTTCCGACAACGCTGAAAGTTTACAAGTGCTGTCAGGCCCCTCCCCAGCCCCCTAGGCCCTTTTTTGCGAAAGCCGGGGTACCCTCCTCCAGCCCCCTAGGCCCTCAGTCAGGGGCCCGAGTCCCAACAGCGCTCTGATGGGTCTGTAGCATTTGCCAACGTTGAAACCTCCTGCTCCCTCCTTAACCTGCTGCTCCCTCCTTAACCTGCACTGCTGCTCCCTCTTTAACCTGCACTGCTGCTCCCTTCTGAAACCTGCTACATCCTCCTCAACCTGCTGCTCCCTCCATAACCTGCTACATCCTCCTTAACCATAACGTATTTTTTTTATACTTTTTTCCTCGGACTAAATCTTCTCTCTTTATTATTATTTCTTGATCAAAATTAGCTTGAATGGCATTCCTCTGGCTATGAGAAGGCCGCTATAGACGCGGTGTTAGTTTTAACGATAATCTCGGTGTTCTTTAAGTATATCTTTAAGTTCTAGTTTAAACGAGTAGTGAACTAGCATATTTAACGCATGATAGCGGGATATAAATATTCGATATTATTATTATTATTATTATAACCTGCACTGCTGCTTCCTCCCTAACCTGCTGCTCCCTCCTCCTTAACCTGCTACATTTCCCATTTCCCTGTCCTTCCTACATCTTCATGAGACTTAGTAGAGGGATCATCCAAGCCAGAGTAGTGAGAATTTTAGGTTCTTAGTGTGTTTTTTCTGTTTTAAGTGTATCTTGGCCTACGAGTTTGTGTAGAGTCTGAGTAGATGAGGTTCCAGATTGACTGAGTCTAAAGGGAGAAACGAAAGAAGAAAGAAGATCCATACATACCGTTTTAACGTTTTTACCGATAAAAAACTATGCCATGTATGGACAATAAACTATTCGTGATGCTGAACTCTATTATTACCTATTAACCGTGTGTGTCTCATCTGATATTATGTCTGTTGTTATTATTTTGATGTTCACTTGTACCTGTTTGTTTATTTATTTATTTATTTGACTGTTCTTTTGTATGTTTGTTTGTATGTATGCTTGTTTGTTAACTTTCTTGTTTGCCTGTCTGTTTAGTGTTGACTTATTTGTTTGTTTGTTTGCTTATTTATTTGTTTGGTTGTTTGTTTGTTCGTTTTGTTTGTCTGCGGGCTGTGTTGGTTTGTTTGTGCACTTTTTTCAAAAGCCGTTGTATCTCAGTTATTTAATTGTGCAGTTTATGCTGATGTTATCTGCCTCATTGTATCGTGAACTAGCTTAACCCGCTTTAGGTAACCGCTGGTGCTTTCACATCAGCCTTGTAGCTTATTTTTTATATCTATTTATATTAAATATGTTTGGTGTAAGAGCGGGACAAGGTTTTAATATTTTTATATTGACTTTGTGATAAATAGTGATTAAACTTAAACTTAAACTTAAACTTAAAGTGCTGTCTTAACCAGCACTGGAATTTTAGCAAATGCCAACCGACAACGTGGCTTTTAAAAAATATTGGCTGTTGCTACAGCGTTAAAAATCACAACTTTGGTGTAATCTAAAGACCTCCTTTGCTCCACCACGTACTGCAGCGTTTCCCTAAACCAAAAGCGGCAACTTAGAGAGCAGAAATTGGTGTCATTTTTTATTTTTCGCTTGCCTGTGGGCTGTGTGATGTGTCCTCCGATTCTACCGTACTGTTCCGACCGTCGAGAAATCAGGAGTTATCAAGTTTATCAAGAAATTCCTACCTCACCTACTACATAAACCTCGACAGCAAAAAAACAATGAAACTAGTTTGCTATGAAGCCTTGCCTTGTTCGACCCTCCCTCCCCGCGCCCCACGGTTTTGAACAAAACAATTGAAGCCCCCTGTTTTAATTCAGATGAACAACAATAATTAGAAACAACGATTTTACGACACACTCAGAGAAGGAGAAACAAATAAAAAAACCAGCATATACTCCATTTTTTTTCAACTGTTCACCCTCCAAAGTCGTGCACGGATTTGTTTTGAGTGTTTATCACATGTTAACGTATAGCGCACGCCACTAAGTTTCTAAATTTCACTGAAATTTCGATTTTGGGTGAACAGTTGAAAAAAAAATTGACTTTAGCAATATAATTAAATATATCGTCCAGCCATCACAATTCAGCCTCGATATGAAATGTCACATCTTCTATACTATCTACATTAGTGTCAGCATTTTCTGTATCCCCCTTGTTAACTCCCAAACCGCTCAATGTCCTTAACACCAAGATCCGCTTTGTCAACTGTTTACTCAGTCTAGAACTTGCTTTACGATAGTTTGCAGTCAGTGTCTGGCGGATAACTTTGACTCCGAAAATATAGATTATACAGTTTATAACGGGAGAGAGGTTGCTGAAAGTGAAACAGATGAACTCTTGAAAGTTGGGTGGCCGCGAGTGGATATCGTCATTTCTGCTTGCCTGGTGGGGGTATGAATCATTTCAGTCTACCATATAATATTGGTTGATCCATTTAAATTTGTAATGGTTAAAAAACTAAAGATACAACCTCTGATACCTCAATATGGTTGGTACTTTATATATTCACTTTATTGTGGTCGAACAGACAAACTCTGTGCTCTTACCTCAATATGGTTGACTGTTTTAAGGATGACTTGGGGCAGCCATGTGACACTAAATGCCAATGCCACTACCAGTCCAATCCGGAGGAGATCGTTAGATAGGTTGATGAGACGTGTTCTCTTCCGAATCTTGTATATCATTATGATATAGCTCACTATGTGGAACAGTAGGGTGGGTAGGGCTAGGCCGAGGTAAACTGACAGGGCCACAGATGCCTGGTGAGGGGTGAGAGGGTAAATTATAGTGGGTGGGAAAAAATTAATATGGGGCATCATGAAACAATTGTATAGACCTTAAAAACTTCCGTTGTATTTGTATGAGCTTATTTCATCAAGATGTGATGTGTTGTCTCACATTATGATTCATACCGAGAAATCGTGGTGTCCGTAGGAGCAGCTGAGGGTGTGCTGGGAGAGGAAGATCTTGTGTCCATACAACTCCGCTGCAACTCCTATTGCTGCTACATGAAGGACGGATATGACCCATGTCATTACTACCAACACTGGAATAAGATTAGGAGGATGAGATAGGATAAGAGGAGGAGGTTGGGGAATGAGGATGGGAATGAAAGGATATTTGAGAATGCAAATGAGAGGAGAATGTCTTTACCCTGTCTATAATACAGTTAAAACCTCCCGGCCCCCTCTTTAGCTAACTCCGTTATTATATACTCACATCTAAACGACCTGTTAGTTGCAAATCCCTTGTACCGCACACTCATAGTGACAGCCAGCAACCTATCCAGGGTGATTGGTACCGTGGACAGGAAGATAATATTCCTGCTCAGAGCCCAGAGATACATCAGTGGGATACAGAGGGGGAATATCACCAGCTCTGTCTCTAGATCTAGGTGTATCTTTTCGTCTAGAGGGGGAGAGGGTAATGAGAAATGTAATAAGGACGCTCTTACACTTTAGAGTGTGCTAGAATATATATTCTGATGATATTATATATTCAGTAATAGCGTTGATATAATGGGGGGGTTATCATGGTGACAAATGGTGACAGATGGTGACAAATGGTGACTCATCTGACCATTTAGGGTATGCCACCATCGCCATTTGTCTCCATTTGTCTCCATTTGTTCTCCATTTGTCACCATTTGTCTCCATTTGTCACCATTTTTTGACGAAATTTGCGGATTTCGGCAGAATTTCTTTAAAAATTTAATAAAATTTATTAATTTCCTTATACCGACATATTTGTTCATAAGTTGTTAACATGGCCATTCCGGATCGGCTAGTAGTGTTTTGGACCGCTAAAACTTCCCAAAAGTCACGTTAAGTGTGTACCTCCGTCGCACAACACATCAAAGCGCAATTAACCACCTGTGACCCCTTTATTACATCCAATCGACTTGAAACTTGGTAGAAGTGTCCCCCAGTGTCCCATAACATCATATTATGTCCCATAACATCATATTATGCCTGTAGGAAGCTCCAGAGAGAATGGTGACAAATGGTGACTCATTTCAAAATTTTGGTCATGTCACCATCACCATTTGTCACCATATGTCACCATTTGTCACCATTTGTCACCATGATTACCCCCCCGATATAATATATGCCCACAAATAAGAATAGATTGTGCTCTGTATGTATCACTTATTTATGAGGACCATATATTTGATTTGCATTACAGCTCACTTTGCGAGAACTGCTCTGCCTCGAACCCTCACAGAGCTACACAATGTGAGAATGAGAACATTTTCTAGCTTTTTTCATTTCATAAAAGCATACTCTGTATAATTTCTAGCTTCGTAGTGTAGCTCACACTGCATTTTATTTCATAAAAGCACGCTCTGTAAGGGTTCGGCAGATCAAAGTCACCTGGATGTTTTTGTATGTGAAATAGGATGTTAACTGCCCGAGATAGTACCATGTATAGTCCCGCTACGAAACACGCCATAACCAGGTTAGCGTAGAGCATTATCTGCTTACTGAAGTCTCTCCTGAAATAATAATTGTATCTTGTACACTGTACAGCGTGTCTTATGATAATTGTATCTTGTACAGCGTGTTGTACAATAATTTTGTGCAGTGCATGACTTTTGATAATTCAGTTCTACAATTCTGACGTGCTTGTTGGAGCCTTGTGTTGCTTGTTAAGGCTAGATCGAGGGAGTCGAGGGGTCTATCTAGTGTGTGAGTTGCATTGTATTGTGAGAGTTTGCACCGAATTGTTATCTTTGTTTTGTTAACTCTAGAACTATAGATTTATTCAGTGTACTACTAGAATATACAAAACGTATCACCTATCTATAACTTGACAGTAGGGGACAATATAAGTAGGTGGTATAACGTACAAAAACAGAGCGACACAGCTGTGTTGTACGGTATTTCTTTAGCGTGTACCACTCTTATACAGCTACTATAATACAGCTGCAGTGCACCGGGTGCCGACAGTGCTCTATCACAGGGTGAGAGCAAATACAAATAGAAACAAGTTAGTTAGTCAAACTAGACTAACTAACTTGTTTCTATTTGTACAGCTACTATAATACTATGACACTATTACACATGTTTTAACATATTGTACCACTTAGACAACACAAAGCTCAATTTAAGTAGAATATCATGTAACTCAGATCTGTATTATATTTTTAAAACACCCATTAGATCACTCTGTGTGTAGTGTAAGTTTTTTACCTGAATTGAATGATGCTGATAATAATGAATCCAGATAGAAAGATACCAACTGAGCCCTCTACCAGTGCTATCGCTGTTTGTATCTGGATATCTTTCTCTGTAAAGGGGGAGGCGGTGAGATATATAGTAGAAGGGGTAAATAAGGTTGGATGATTAAGAATAAATTTACAGAAAGTTATAAAATGCAGTGTAAAATTTTTAGCATTAATGTTACAGAATTGCCTTCCTAACAGCGAATACTACCTGCGAATGAGTGAGTTGAGTACATAATATCAGACCAATTAATGGTTTTGAAATGTTCTTTCCTCACTGATACCGCCATTCCCATATCACACAGAAACTAACACACGTGTAAAGATACAGCAGTGGTATTATCACATCAAGAGTATTTGCAAAAGACCATTTATTTGCAAAAGACCATTTATTTTAATTTAATTTTAATTGATATATAATGACTGATCAATGGGGTTTTGAGGACTATTGAGATTTATCTGGTAACATAACTACAGTCTACACTAGTAATGATACTGATATCGGGAAACAATGGTGGCTCATTTTTCTGGGCTAGTCAATTTGATAGCCCCCGTTCTACCTTTACAATATTGTAAACCACAGAGTTAGTTATCCAAGCATCTTAAAAAATGTTAAAACATTAAAATGTAGGTAGCCTAGTTACTGCTTAATAGTACTCAAAGCCACTAATCGAGCGAGAGGAAGGAAAAGAGATTAATTCTATTCTTTTTACTTTTTCTGTGTGTTACTTAAATATTCTTAACTTCAATCACTTTACTTAGCATTCAAGTATTATGGGGGTCAAATAAAATTGAATCGTCTTACAAAGACAGATCAAGAATCAAGGGCCGCTATTTCAATATTCTTGTTCTGACTCTCTACACGCAAAAAGAGGAGTCGATCGGAACTAAAACGCACACACATGATGTCATGTAGCAGTTGGGTTTTAGAGTTTATTGATTGCACGCATTGGACACACCCAACTATGTCACACTGCACTAACACGGAGCTGGAACGATTAAAAAGGTCCTAATCCTATCATATTCAAGAGAGCTAGCTAGAGATTTAGGAGAGCAACTGCAGAGCACTCTTGTACATTGAGACCGAGAGAGAGAGAGAGAGGAACTGGGGCAGACAATGGGTGCCTGAGAAGAATAAATATATCGGCCTGTAGAAAGTTCACAATGATAACACTCGCATAATATGTGTGTGGTTATAATTAGTATACAGTATTATACACATATCATCGCCTAGTGGTAGCCCATTGTTAAGTGCTGGTAATAGCTGGGCGTGAGAGGCTAGTTTAACCGTCGACAGCAAAAAGCATTATAATTAGATATCTTAAATGTGAAAGGAGGAAAGTTAAAAATACTTGGACGGGAGAATAAATGTAGCGATTAGGAAAGTTGCTTCAAAGAGAGAGGGAGGAACGCCAAACTTGATGCTTATAACACATACATACACACACAGCTGGAAAGCGGCAGCGCTGAGTAGCATTAGCATAGAGATGCTTCTGTGGGAAATACCGCTACTCTGCGGTGAGATAGTCCTCTGTGTCTGGACTGTCTATCTCATTATTCATTTATCTTTCTATATCTCTCTCTATCTATCTCTCTGTGTGTGTCTATCTCTCCCTGTCCCTCTATCATAGTACCGTCTCTCTTTCTATCCATCGGTGATCAGTGATAAATTATCTATCTTTCATCAGAAATATTATATAGTGATCTCTATTTCTCGAATATGAATACATCCACATGCTCTGCTTTCAACATTCATTTTTATAGTACCTTTCTTGATCTAAGAACTAAGTACTTTCTTGATGTAAGAACAGAATTAAAAATAACAAGTCTAGATGATCATTTATAATGTGGCCCACACAACACGCAGATCTTCCAGACTGATTGAGCCGCAATGTATGCTGAAATAAAACGATCCCGCTAAATATGCTTCGGAGTTCGGTCAGACGATAAAGACCGCCCGGTTTAGTGATTGCCATTCAACAGAGAGGCTAATATATGAAAAGAAGTTTTAAGATACACACATGACACACCCCAGTGCGCCACACTGCTACAATTGGGACTGGCACATTATCATGATTATGCTACCCTCTTGGTGACGCAGTCACCCTTACAACTCCCGTGCATGGCACGATAAAACGAGGCCCTAGAGGTGTGACTGCGCCACCAAGCTACCCTCGTACAACAACAATTAATATTGTACTGTCGGGAGAACATAGATGGGACAAAGGGTGAAAGGCTTACATATATCTAGCTTAAAAAAGATAACACAAAGAAGGCAAACATATGTATATCTAGCTTAAAAAAGATAACAAACAGAAGATGCAGCGTGTTGTTTACCATGGAAGATAGAGCTGAGAGAGTGGTTTGGATGATTGTCGTAGTGTGCCTCGTGTTCTATCATGTTCCCCTGATGTCACGATCCTCCGTCCATACTGGATCTTGCAATACAAGGGAGGGTTGGGGACTATAGGAGCAGTAGCAATATAGTGATAGGCCCGATCAGAGGGACCTGAGAGGAGGGGCAAGAGCGAGAGAGATTGTACTAACAAGTAACAACTGAGGAGGTGGAGAGAGAGAGAGAGATTGTGTCATCAACTCTGGAGACTGAAGAGAGACAAGGGAGAGAGAGAGATAGAGAGATAGATTGTACAAACAACTAAGAAGATGGACAAGGGAGAGAGGTTATATGCGAGAGAACATATCAGAAGAGATTATATGTTGGCAAGTGAGAAAAGAGATGTTTGAAGAGAGGTGTGTGTGTGTACTATCAGTCATTTCCTTGTTATAAGTGTGTGGTGGGATCCCAATAAAAATTAGCATGTGTAATACACACTAGGGTGTGCTAAGTGAAAATTTTGTCGACTTGGCCAATAAGTTAAGGGTAGATATGAAACTATGGACAATTGTCTACTAAATCCTGAAAACGGAATTGGGGTAGTGTATGTCAATTACGTGGGCCAGGCGATTAAAAAAGTTTACTTTTTTACCGAAAAAAGGAAAATATGTGTGTTTTACACCAGTGTTTGCCATGTTCTTTATATCAACTTTTTATAGACAGGGTCGTGTTCAGCGGTTTGATACCGATCAGAATGGATGTGTATCATGAAAGTTAGCCAAAGTTCATTTTTGACCTGAAAATGTTCATTTTTGACCAAAAATGTTCATTTATGACTAAAAATGTTCATTTTGGTCATTTTCTTCAATTTTGAGAGCTTTTTCATGAACAGGATCGTGTTCAGCAGGTCAAAATTAGTCGGTTGCAACCGGAATTTGCATTCCGACAAATAAAATCTCAAAAAGTTAAAATTCGTCTCCACTTTAATACTGCAAAGTAGGAAAATGTGAAAGAAAAAAAGATGAAACAAAAAAAATTTTTCATTATAAAATGGAGTTCTGAAGGTGCAGACTGGAAATACTGGTTGTACTGAGTCTCATGAGGCGATTCATATGTGTGGTTTTTTTCGAAATAACGCCCCAAAAACATTTTTTTGATATGAATATGCCCATATATGGGCATACATCGGCCCACGTAATTGGGCCAGGGTAGGACTAAAATTTTTTTACCAAATGTTTTAGAATGATCGTAGGAACTCATTCTAGGGGTAACCTATGTGAAAATTGGATTTGATTTATGAGTTGGGAAAAATAGCACACCCTAATACACACACGTGATCTCCTTTGTTTTCAATACATTGTGCATATGTCAAATCATTGAACAATGAGACAGGTGGGAGTAGGAAATGAGCAAAGTGTGAATGAAGGGTCTACTACTAAAACAGAAACAGTAAGGGAGAAATGAGCAGTTGTCTAGTGTTCCTTGTTTGCAATGAAAAAGGGTCATCAGAGTTACAAAAGACAGAAAATTAGTCTTGTTGACCCTCCCAACTGTAACAGAATGATACAAGATGATATAACATCAACAGGAGTGTGATAATTAATCGTCCGAAACTTGTACCGCCAGAGCGATATAAGATAATGTAAGATACAAAGTGACGGATGTAGTGAGATGAAGATGCAAATTAAGTGAGAGTTAGGACTGATCTCTGATGGTAAATATTGACGAGTTGATATAGCTTGTTTTGTTCAAACCCGGGGAGCGGAGAGACAGGGTCGAACGAGGCAAGATATAGCAATACAACAGTAATTAATAGATCATTTATTTAGTGAGTGGTGATAGAAGAGGTTTTATTTTTGAAAATTCAAACTTTTATCTATGTACAAATACATTTCACAAAACAAATCCGAGATAATATATGAGCTCATTAAGATCTCTCGGATATTTAGCTCAAATAGGATGTCTGCATGAACCTTCAAATTTAGATTTTTAATTTTTGCTCTCCCTCTATTCCTGTTGTAACTTCTTGCACGCTTCTCTCTCTCTCTCTCTCTCTCTCTCTCTCTCTCTCTCTCTCTCTCTCTCTCTCTCTCTCTCTCTCACTCTCTCACATTCTGGTTTTCATTTGCATTCTCCTTCTTCTAACAATTCTCCCTCCCACTAGCAAGACATGGTATTTCCTACATGACCCAGAACAACAATCCTCCATCATCCTGACCTAAACACTCCGCATTGTCAGCACAATGAAGTTGTCAGTTAACCGGCAGAAAACCTTCTTCCTATGCATCGTGGTTACTGTCATCATCCTAATTACACTAAACGCAGGATGGTTACCAGACTCAGGGATCGGGTTAGACGAATTCCAGCCTCCCTCGGCATCATCTAAGTGGATTAAAGACAAGCCACACTGTATGGTTAGTTAAACAGTTTACTGGTTATTCATTTTGGGACTAACGAGTAATAGATGATATTACCAAGCAATGAGCAGTTAGACGATTTCAGACAATGAAAATTGTTCGGATCACTAACCCGCCATTAAATGAGCATTGTAGGGAAATGACCCGCCACTAGGTCTACTGACTCGATTGTTTTCCCCTCCCCCAGTTGGAGATCGATTGCAAGAGATATTATCAGGACTGTTCTACTGAGGAGAAGAAGAGCTATATAAAAGATGCATACAGGTATTACATTCGGACCCGGAACACCGATTTACCGGGATAATAATCTTTCCCCGATGTAGGAAATCAACTGTATTTGACCCCGATATGCCGGCTACCCCAATTTACTGGGCAAAAGCCTTTCTTCCGAGCATCCCGGTAGATCGGGGTCCGACTGTAATTGGAAGGTGGTATACCACTGCACCTACATATAAGGTGGCAAGTAGTCGGATAACATCACACCTGCTCTGAATATTAATATTATTCATAATTTTCAGTTTTATGATATGACTCAGCTCAATTTAATAATGTGGGGGAGTGTAGCTCACACTAGCGATGCGCTCTATGAGGGCTCGGTAGATCAAGGCAGTGTCTTCTTTTCTAGGAATTTACATTTCCAAGTTCATATTATTCAGTAAACATAGAGCTATGTACATATCTCTAAACATCATCCCCCCCCCTAGGTTCGCATGGAAGAACTACCACCGGTACGCCTGGGGTCACGATCACCTGAAGCCCCTGTCAAGGAGGTATGATGATGATTTGTTAGGGCTCGGTGCTACACTGATAGACAGTCTCACCGGGTTGTTACTCATGGATCTCAAGGAGGAATACCGACTTTCTCTGGTAGGGTTATTTGGGAGGGTGGCCATCAACTCCTTCTCTGACAAAAGACTGCCCTCTCCGAACCGGGTCCGTGATCTTACAGTCATATATGTAGTATGACAAGCCAACTCCGAACCTTACATTCATCAATTTCTTCCAGGAATGGCTTGAGAACTTTTCGATGGTCAACAGTAAACGATCAGAGGCGAGCTTGTTTGAAGTCTGCATCAGAATTCTAGGCTCGCTTGTGTCATCATATTTTATTACAAAAGATAAAATCTTACTGGAAAAAGCCAAGGTATTGTTTTAAAGCTATTATTTAGTTTATAGAACAGTGAACTGTTCTATAAATGAATATATATGAATATGTGTCTGTTAATTTTCGATCTCAGGAAGTGGGTGATGTTGCCATGCGTTGCTATGGGAAGGGGAAGTCTCACAATATTCCCTATATTACCCTGCAATTTTGGGATATGAATGGGGGAATACGTTGCTTTGACCATGACGAACGAGACTGTCTTCACTATACGTGT
This sequence comes from Hormiphora californensis, assembly GCA_020137815.1. Taxonomy (NCBI): domain Eukaryota; kingdom Metazoa; phylum Ctenophora; class Tentaculata; order Cydippida; family Pleurobrachiidae; genus Hormiphora; species Hormiphora californensis. Next base: position 858,917 of record CM035356.1, on the reverse strand, counting down.
GATTCTGTTGCCAAGTAAGGAAGTGGGATTTTGATGTCTCTCTCTTTTTTTTCTCTCGCTCTCTCTCTCTCTCTCTCTCTCTCTCTCTCTCTCTCTCTCTCTTTCTATCCCTCTCTCTTTTTTATTACTATAAACTGTACACTTTTGACACTCGGGAATCTTCGCTTTATTGTCAAAACGTGCAGGTTGCAGATGCTTACACTTACACACACAATCTAGAGTAATCTCTCTTCATCTTTCCCGCACTATCTTTCTCTCTCTCTCTCTCTCTCTCTCTCTCTCTCTCTCTCTCTCTCTCTCTCTCTCTCTCTCTCATTCTGCAGACTTGTAGTTTGTATCGACGATCTTCGATGGTACTTTTTATAACCTGGAAGTTGTGTGGCTCACACCACGCTCTGTGAGGGTTTGGTAAATCAACAGTTTGGACATTTTAGCTCATGTCAATATGGTTGTTTCAGTAGGCCACAAGAGAGCTCTATCGGCGTGGAACCGAGAGCAGATAATACAACAAATAGAAACACGTTCGTTTGTAAACCAACGTGTTTCTATTTGTTGTACATTTAGCTCATGTGTCAACTAAAGGCATTACGAAAAATTTAAAAAAAGATTGAAAGAAATCTTGATAATAGTGTCTTGTGAATGCATTGCAGAGAGAGATGTGAAGAATAGGAGTTTGTTTGGCCCATTAATATCAAACAAAAGGAGAGTGATTGTAGGGTAGACTAACACAAAGAGGAGAGTAGGAATGGACCAAAGACTTGTTGTTCTCAATCCTATCTCGCGAAATGAACAATAGGGTGGGGAAAGATGACACAAGATAGACTATGACATTGAGAAAGGTTCAAGAAGGATATATCTTTGACTCTCTCGGAGTAAATATAGGATAGATCATAAGTGCTATGACATGCGTTATGTATAGAGAGGGAGGAGGTAGGAAGGCGGGAGACCTAGATAAAGAGAGTGAGTGAAAGAGAGAGAGAGAGAAGGAGAGAGACAGAAAGGGCTAGATAAAGGATATTTTGTTGATACAACCCCCACGTGTACCTACTTAGGGCAGTGCCAGCATAAATAAAGTCATTGGGAGGGGGGTCTCGCCAGGAGAGAGATGCTAAAGCTGATTTATTGATATCCGACACAAAGCAGTGAAGGTGGTAAACAAATGATATAATCACGCAGGTGTTATAGAGATCGGTAGCTATTGAGCAGAGATTATAACATATATCAGCTTAGCTGTAATTAGCACAGCTTCCAGCGTCGTTTACCGGGCTTGTAGCAGGAGTGGGATATATGCTGTTAGGCATGTCACCACAATATGTTATTGTCTAGATCTGTGTATTAGAAACAAGAAGGTAGTCACCAAGAGAAGACAAAGATCTAGCTATCGGAAATGAGAAAGCCACATGGTCATACCAAATGAAAAACAAACAAGCTACGATCACATACCAGTGATTAAAATACCACCTAAAATATATCCTGCTCGTTAAATCAAAAACATGTGTCCTATCCTCTGCAGTACCGAACTACCAACATTAGTAACGGAAGAGGGGCAGAGCCCTTTAAATAGTTCCGGCAGCCCCTTTGTTCAAAGAAAAACCAATGCCATGTAAGTTCCTGTTCCTGTATGTGGAGTCCACATTGTCCACATTGTGGACCCCTTACAACTACTGCTGCATGAATCATGTTATTCTTTGGTGACGTGCAGCCACCCTTACATCTCGCATGAAGCGAAACAACGAGTTGCAAGGTGACTGCGCCACCAATGTTCTTCTTATGTAATTCGTACTGATTGTTCCCTGCACTGTTCTCCATTCAACTTATGTATATCGTATGTGCCTGTGAAATAAATAATCCATTACTTTGGTAACCTAGATTCACCAAATGTGTTAGCTATTGTTGATTTCCATTAAGAGAGTGTTCAAGCACACTTTAGTCTTTACCTATTACTAGGATTATGTGATTCAATGTAGTGATTGAACAAAGGATCAAGCCCTCAATAATGTTCTCCGTCTTCTTACTCCCTCCTTTAATTAATCTCTTTCTATCACTAAAATGTTCTTGTTTTTACTCTACTATGTACCCTCTCCACTAAAGCTGTATTTCTCTCACAGGAACTGCTCTTATTCATTCTGTCAAGTGGAGGTAGCTCCGGTGGGGACTCTAGCATTGGAACTTCGAGCACTAAGCTACGCTACTGGTTAGTAAAACTAATAGCTAAGACAACTAATATATAAAGTCTTTGATGGCATAGAATAGAGTTTAGTACAGGAGAGGGATTTGGAAAATTGGATATATCTGAGATATTTAAAAAGAAAAAGCAAAACAAAGTGTGTTTATGACTGCTTCTATATAACATCCTGTTTACACATGTGTAAAAGAACACAAGATACAATTATTATATTAGTACACTGTTGATATAAAACTACTAACATATTTCACTAACAGTGAAAGGAGCAAACAGCTGTGGTAAAGACTCTGTCAAATAGAATTTGTAAACAGAATCAATATAACAACATAGTTATCGGTTTTAATTATTGGCCTGCCCCTAATTTCTTAACCCGCCCTCTAATTATCTACATGCCGCGCCTAATTATGGCCCCCATTCCCCAGGTGACGATCAGTACTGGAAGGCTGTCAACAGAACAGGAAACCAACTACTGAAGTATGAAACATGGCACGGCCTCGTATCTCGGCGTCTTTATCGGGTTAGTAGGTACACATTGTTGCTAGTACTAAGTAGAGTGTAACTGATATAGAGCTACCACTAAGAATTTCGAGGCTCAGGCGAGTGGGTAAGGGTTTAAGTTTTAGCGATTTTGAAGCAAACGAAGCACAAAGAATTTAAAATACTGAGCTGTCTAGTCTATTAAGAGAAATATGAGAATTGGCCGCCAACCACTCCACTCGGTACGTGTAAAACAAGGGGGAACTGTACACGTGCATAGAGGAGTGAAATTAGAGTTAAACACATCCAGACGTCATATTTGACTTGGCGGTGTTATAATTGTCGTGAACTTTATCGAAGGAAAGGTCTAGAAGATTTCGAATAACTAGATATTTGAAGTAAAACAAAGCTAGAATTCCCAAATTTTAGCTGAGTTTTAGAATTCCACAATTTTATCTCAGTTTAAGATTAAAGTAGCAATTAATTTCATCATGAAACAATCTCCTGAACTCTACCAGCACTTCCCTCACACAACATCCCCTACTGCACTTCCCTCACAGAATGTCGTGTTGTCCTAAAACTTCCACCCTCCTATTTAGGTGCCGGCAGGCACCTCCGACCCGAAGAAAACAGAAAAAACGAACAAAAAAAATTTTTGCCCCTGCACCAAATCCAAAAAGTGACGGCCCTATTTAGGTGCCGGCAGGCACCTCCGACCCGAAGAAAACAGAAAAAACGAAGAAAAAAAAATTTTTGCCCCTGCACCAAATCCAAAAAGCCGGCCCTATATATACAAACGTAGGTCTTTTTTTCGGGGGGGGGGGGGGGGGGGGCAAATTTCAGGCAGCGATTGTGGCCACATTTTTTGAGATATCGACCTGAAATTTTGTAGGCGTGTTCTAGTAGTATAACTACGTGTCATAACGTGGCCGGATTTTTGATTTTTTGCCTAATTAATTAATTATAGGTAATTAAAAAGTAGCCCCTGCACCGTGCCCCTGGGCATGGCGTGTTCTGTCCCCTGGGCATTGCCCCTGAGCCGAAATTATCTCCCGATCTGCTTGAAATATCGACTTGAAACTTTGTAGGAATGCTCTTCAAGCATAAAAAATGATCTACAAAAAGTTAGAATAGTCAAAATTAAGTAATCAATGAGTTATAGGCATGCAAAAATGGACATTTCTGGTGCCCCTGAATTTTGCCCCCGAGCATTTGAAAAAACTGCCCCTGGGCAATTTTAAAATTCAAATTGTGGCCACACTGTTTGACATATCGATCTAAAACTTTGTAGGCATGTTCTAGTGGTATAACTAAGAGTCACCACGGAGCCTGATTTTTGATTTTTTACTTAATTAATTAATTATAAGCAATTAAAATTTTAAAATTGCCCCCGCACTAACAAAAGTGGCCCAGGGGCACCTGAGTCGCAATTATCTCCCGATCTGCTTGAAATATCGACTTGAAACTTTGTAGGAATGCTCTTCAAGCATATAGAAAGGTCTACAAAAGGTGGGAATATTCAAAATTAAGTAATCAATGAGTTATAAGCAATTAAAAAATGGACATTTTTATGGTGCCCCTGAGCATTGCCCCTGAGCATTTGAAAATATTTTCCGTTCTGCTATAAATATCGACTTGAAACTTTGTAGGAATGCTCTTCAAGCATAAAGAAAGGTCTACAAAAAGTGGGAATATTCAAAATTAATTATCCAATTAATTATAAGCAATTAAAAAAATGTGCAGTGGCAGTGCAGGGGCAAAAAAATAAAGCATATATATGGCGGGAAAATATTTTGGCGGGAAACCGAAAAAGCCCAATAAGCCAAGGTCTGGCCCACTAGCTTTTGATCACCTCATCGAGCCCGATCGAACGCGACCAATGTCGACCTCCCACGACGACCTAAACCCGTAATCCAGCCAACCGCCAGCCAAACGGAAAAATCTAGAGATCCTCTATCAGCTGGTATCAAAATCTAAGCTCTGAGTGACCAGGAACCTTTTGCGATCATATATACAAACGTAGGTCTTTTTTTCGGGGGGGGGGGGGGGCAAATTTCAGGCAGCGATTGTGGCCACATTTTTTGAGATATCGACCTGAAATTTTGTAGGCGTGTTCTAGTAGTATAACTACGTGTCATAACGTGGCCGGATTTTTGATTTTTTGCCTAATTAATTAATTATAGGTAATTAAAAAGTAGCCCCTGCACCGTGCCCCTGAGCATGGGGTGTTCGGTCCCCTGGGCATTGCCCCTGAGCCGAAATTATCTCCCGATCTGCTTGAAATATCGACTTGAAACTTTGTAGGAATGCTCTTCAAGCATAAAAAATGATCTACAAAAAGTTAGAATAGTCAAAATTAAGTAATCAATGAGTTATAGGCATGCAAAAATGGACATTTCTGGTGCCCCTGAATTTTGCCCCCGAGCATTTGAAAAAACTGCCCCTGGGCAATTTTAAAATTCAAATTGTGGCCACACTGTTTGACATATCGATCTAAAACTTTGTAGGCATGTTCTAGTGGTATAACTAAGAGTCACCACGGAGCCTCATTTTTGATTTTTTACTTAATTAATTAATTATAAGCAATTAAAATTTTAAAATTGCCCTCGCACTAACAAAAGTGGCCCAGGGGCACCTGAGCCGCAATTATCTCCCGATCTGCTTGAAATATCGACTTGAAACTTTGTAGGAATGCTCTTCAAGCATATAGAAAGGTCTACAAAAGGTGGGAATATTCAAAATTAATTATCCAATTAATTATAAGCAATTAAAAAATGGACATTTTTATGGTGCCCCTGAGCATTGCCCCTGAGCATTTGAAAATATTTTCCGTTCTGCTATAAATATCGACTTGAAACTTTGTAGGAATGCTCTTCAAGCATATAGAAAGGTCTACAAAAAGTGGGAATATTCAAAATTAACTATCCAATTAATTATAAGCAATTAAAAAAATGTGCAGTGGCAGTGCAGGGGCAAAAAAAAATAAAGCATTTAGGTGCCGGCAGGCACCTCCGACCCGAAGAAAACAGAAAAAACGAAAAAAAAAATTTTTGCCCCTGCACCAAATCCAAAAAGTGACGGCCCTATATAGCAGAAGAATAGAAGATTTTCGGGGGGGGGGGGGGGGGGGGGGGGGGGGGGGCAAATTTCAGGCAGCGATTGCGGCCACATCGTTTGAGATATCGACCTGAAATTTTGTAGGCATGTTCTAGTAGTATAACTACGTGTCATAACGTGGCCGGATTTTTGATTTTTTAATTAATTAATTAATTATAAGCTATCAAAATTTGCCCCTGCACATTGCCCCTGTACATTTTGATTTTTTGCCCCTGCACGCGTGCCCCTGCACACGGTTTATCTTCCGTTCTGCTTGAAATATCGACTTGAAACTTTGTAGGAATGTTCTTCAATCATAAAAAATGATATTCGAAAAGTGGGAGTATTGAAAATTAATTAATTAATTAGTTATAGGCATGCAAAAATGGACTTTTTTAGGGCCCCCTGCACTTTTTTTGAAAATGTACAGGGGCAAATACCCCTGCACATTTTTTGCAATTTTGATATTCAAACTGTGGCCAAACCGTTTGTTTTTTCGAAATGAAACTTTGTATGCATGTTCTAGTAGTATAACTACGAGTCATAAAAAGGCTGGATTTCTTATTTTTAATTTAACTAATTAATTATAAGTAATTAAAATTTTGCCCCTGCACCATCTTTCCCCTGCACCGCTGATTTCGACCCCCTGCACATTTCCTGAACAAGGCAACTAAAAATGGTATATTTTCTGTTCTGCTATAAATAACGACCTAACATTTTGTAGTAATGTAGTTCATGCATATAGAAAGATCGACAAAAAGTGGGAATAGTCAAAATTAATTATCCAATTAATTATAAGCAATTAAAATTTTGCCCCTGCACATTTTGCCCCTGTACATTTGCGGCAAATGTTGCCCCTGCACATTTTCGGTAAATTTGATATTCGAACTGTGGCCACACCGTTTGATATTTCGAAATGAGACTTTGCATGCATGTTCTAGTGGTATAACTACGAGTCATAAAAGAGCCGGATTTCTGATTTTTTAATTAATTAATTAATTATAAGTAATTAAAACTTTTGCCCCTGCACAATTTTGTTTGCCCCTGCACAATTTTTGCAACTTTGATATTCAAACTGTGGCCACACCGTTTGAAATTTCGAAATGAAACTTTGTATGTATGTTCTAGTAGTATAAATACGAGTCATAACGGAGCCGGATTTTTGATTTTCTAATTAATTAATTAATAATAATCAATTAAAACTTTTGCCCCTGCACCAATTTGCGCCTACACAAATTTGATATTCAAACTTTGAGCCTTTGTGAAAGTAATGAAAATTATTTATTTCAGGTTATGATGATTAATAAGCTATAAAAATGCCCCTTTTTGTTACATAAGCCTGTGCTTGGTATCGAAGACACCTCACACTCTGTCGCCGGGCGACCTTTGCACGCGCTGGCAAGGGGTAACTTCGTAACCAAAGCCTGTGCATTGTGCACAATGAAATGGATAAATTTCATCCAGTGGCTGGCGGTAGAACTTGAGCACCTCTAAAACAAATAAGAGCATCAACTTAATTAATTATTTATTAACGTGGTGAGATAAGAAATTGATTTTGTTCTGCTCCCACTAACTACAAGGGCATTTCACATTTTGGTGCCATTATTTTTGTCTCTATTTTTAATAGGATTTACAATTTTATTTTGGTATTAGACTGAATGTATGGGATTAGATCATTTGAGAAGTAGTGAAGATTTGAAATATGTTAGCAACTTGCCGGTTCGACAAACTAAACCCATATGATTCCAACTTCGGGTCGGACGAGGGGAAGCTTGCCTTTTGCGAACATATATATGGCGGGAAAATATTTTGGCGGGAAACCGAAAAAGCCCAATAAGCCAAGAACGGGGTGGGGCCAAGGTCTGGCCCACTAGCTTTTGATCACCTCATCGAGCCTGATCGAACGCGACCAATGTCGACCTCCCACGACGACCTAAACCCCTAATCCCACGTGGTGCCAGCCAACCGCCAGCCAAACGGAAAAATCTAGTGATCCTCTATCAGCTGGTATCAAAATCTAAGCTCTAAGTGACCAGGAACTGGCATTATTAGTGCTAATTGGCGATAACGTCATAAATCACATAATTACGACTAATTAGTGAACCGGGGGTGGTAGAGACCTGTGGGATGGTACTTTGGACTTTTTATAGAGTCCCTAATCATATGATATGATTAGGGACTCTATATGATTCATATCAGAAAGTCAAATTTAAAATTCCAGACCCAACTTCCCACAACCGACCCTACTATAATAAACAGGCCGCCGCGCATCAAAAAATATTTTAACAGCCTGAAGGTTGCTGTTTCGACGAATCTCCCAACTTCGGGTCGGACGAGGGGAAGCTTGCCTTTTGCGATCATATATACAAAGAATAGAAGATTTTCGGGGGGGGGGGGGGGGGGGGCAAATTTCAGGCAGCGATTGCGGCCACATCGTTTGAGATATCGACCTGAAATTTTGTAGGCATGTTCTAGTAGTATAACTACGTGTCATAACGTGGCCGGATTTTTGATTTTTTAATTAATTAATTAATTATAAGCTTCCAAAATTTGCCCCTGCACATTGCCCCTGTACATTTTGATTTTTTGCCCCTGCACGCGTGCCCCTGCACACGGTTTATCTTCCGTTCTGCTTGAAATATTGACTTGAAACTTTGTAGGAATGTTCTTCAATCATAAAAAATGATATTCGAAAAGTGGGAGTATTGAAAATTAATTAATTAATTAGTTATAGGCATGCAAAAATGGACTTTTTTAGGGCCCCCTGCACTTTTTTTGAAAATGTACAGGGGCAAATACCCCTGCACATTTTTTGCAATTTTGATATTCAAACTGTGGCCAAACCGTTTGTTTTTTCGAAATGAAACTTTGTATGCATGTTCTAGTAGTATAACTACGAGTCATAAAAAGGCTGGATTTCTTATTTTTAATTTAACTAATTAATTATAAGTAATTAAAATTTTGCCCCTGCACCATCTTTCCCCTGCACCGCTGATTTCGACCCCCTGCACATTTCCTGAACAAGGCAACTAAAAATGGTATATTTTCTGTTCTGCTATAAATAACGACCTAACATTTTGTAGTAATGTAGTTCATGCATATAGAAAGATCGACAAAAAGTGGGAATAGTCAAAATTAATTATCCAATTAATTATAAGCAATTAAAATTTTGCCCCTGCACATTTTGCCCCTGTACATTTGCGGCAAATGTTGCCCCTGCACATTTTCGGTAAATTTGATATTCGAACTGTGGCCACACCGTTTGATATTTCGAAATGAGACTTTGCATGCATGTTCTAGTGGTATAACTACGAGTCATAAAAGAGCCGGATTTCTGATTTTTTAATTAATTAATTAATTATAAGTAATTAAAACTTTTGCCCCTGCACAATTTTGTTTGCCCCTGCACAATTTTTGCAACTTTGATATTCAAACTGTGGCCACACCGTTTGAAATTTCGAAATGAAACTTTGTATGTATGTTCTAGTAGTATAACTACGAGTCATAACGGAGCCGGATTTTTGATTTTCTAATTAATTAATTAATAATAATCAATTAAAACTTTTGCCCCTGCACCAATTTGCCACTACACAGTTTTGGCAAATTTGATATTCAAACTTTGAGCCTTTGTGAAAGTAATGAAAATTATTTATTTCAGGTTATGATGAACAATAAGCTATAAACTCTACCTTTAGTTCAAATTTGAGCACCTCTAAAACAAATAAGAGCATTAACTTAATTAATTATTTATTAACGTGGTGAGATAGGAAATTGATTTTGTTCTGCTCCCACTAACTACAAGGGCATTTCACATTTTGGTGCCATTATTTTTGTCTCTATTTTTAATAGGATTTACAATTTTATTTTGGGATTAGATCATTTGAGAAGTAGTGAAGATTTGAAATATGTTAGCAACTTGCCGGTTCGACAAACTAAACCCATATGATTCCAACTTCGGGTCGGACGAGGGGAAGCTTGCCTTTTGCGAACATAGAATATACTGCCCCTCCCTTGTGTCGCTCACACCGTCACTTTATTTCAAAATGAGCACGCTCTGTGAGGGTTCGGTAGATCAACCCCTCCCCTCCCCTCCTTTTCAAGTGTGATCGAAACTAAGCAAAAACTTAAGAAGTGTCCCTCACAATTCACGATATAGAATGTAATAAAAAATGATCTGAGCAATTAATGGCTCTTTAATATATCTCCAAGTTCTAATCGACAGTGTAGAGCTCTATATTTTATTACCTTCGTTATAGTTCGCTATATATCACTGGGAAAAAGATGCTAATATATATTGCTAGGTGTGTGCAGAGTTTGATAAAATCTTACTGGATGTCAGATGTGGTAGTTTAATTGAGAGACAGCAACTAAAATACAGCAACTAAAATTTAATGATTTGTTTTGTAGATATTATCTGCATCCTCACACTTCAATCCATAGTTACATAGTTAACATATGTAGTTAACATAGTTAACTGTTAACACTCAGTTAACACGTAGTTAACACTCAGTTAAGTTAACACCTGTTATCATATCTCTCAGGACGAGAACAGATTTGTAAGCAGTAGCGACGTATCAACAGGTATAAACAACATGACGTAAATAGTGCAGACATGTGATCTGCTAATTGGTGACAGCTGTCACATGAACTATTATTGATTGTGTGTATAGCTACCTATTTTCTTAAACTTTCCTCTACCCTCCCTCTCTCTCTCTCTCCAAGGATAAATCTCCTAAACTATCCTAAGCTCTTCCCAAACCCAACTAAACTCCCCTAAGCTCTTCCCAAACCCATCGCCCCAACCCCTCCTCTCTCTTCTAGGTCCAGGAGTGGATTCATACTACGAGTATCTGTTAAAACAATGGGCACAGAGTAATTTCAAAGCAACGCGATATAAAACAGCTTACATGGAGGTAACACAATTTAGAAAACTTAAATTGGTTAAAACATTATTAGTTTTGATTGCATATATTCTAACCACTAATTGAACCACCCCTTGTTTTACCCCCCCCCCCCGCTCCCTCACCTCGGACCCCCCTCCCGACCCTCCATCCCTCACTACAGGCAGTGAGTGGTATACGAGACGAGCTGATGGTGAAAGTAAGGACCAGAGGGAAGGAGGTGAACGTGTTGGGGCACCGATTATTTAATGTCACTGTAACAACTGAGTTACACCATCTCTCCTGTTTTCTGCCCGCCACTCTCGCTCTCGGTCATTACTATGGGTATGTACACTAATCAATTAGTTAATTAATTAATGGGACCGGGAATACATACTACTAATAAAATAGTGAAGGAATAATCACGTACAGTCTGATTTAATCCTTGATGGATTTCTGAAGAAAACACACAAAAGAGAAAGCTCATGTGTTGGGCAAGGCGGATGAAAAGACATAATTTTAGTACTTTAACAATCACTGGACCACTTCCTTTGAAGAACAATAACATAACATGAACACAGCATGAACATTATAACATGAACAATTAACAATTCAGGTCGCATTATTTCCTTCACTGACCACCTCCCTCTCTCCCTCTCTCTCTCTCTCTCTCTCACTTTCCTCCTCCCCAGGATGCCATATGATCATTTGACCCTGGCTGAGGACATAATGAGAACATGTTATTTCCTCTACGAGAGTCAACCTACAGGTACGTGGCTATTTAGATAGTACGTACCGTGATGTCATGGATGGTGAAATATAAAGTGATCCCTTGTGTTCGTTACTTACTTTTCATACTTCGTAGTTTCCAGGCCATCTCTTTATCAGGACCGCCATGTTTGTGTGTTTGTGTGTGTCTCACTATGCGTGTCAGTCGGTGTGTCTGTGTTACACTGCATAATAAAACAAGACAAGGCCACTCACGAGTCTCCAGAATTATTCATCTAACGGGCTAACTATTGTCTGACTCAGACTCCAGCATAATTCATCTTCCCTCCTATCATTCAATAGTATATTCACCACATATAACATTCCCTCTTTTTCACATTCAATTACCCTCTAACCCCAGTTTTCCCTCCGCCCAGGTCTGTCACCAGAGCAGGCAATATTCAGATTTGATGGGTTGTCAGTGTCCCAAACTGAGAACCACCTACGCCCTGAAACGATAGAGAGTTTGTTTGTCATGTACAGAGTGACGGGGAACCCCATCTACCGAGAATGGGGCTGGAACATATTTCAGGTAAGAGAGGGTGCTGAGGAGTGTTTGGTTATTAGGATATATATCCGGATCAAATTAAATAGGAAATGTTTAAAAATAATACCGAGATCTCAGATTTCAGGGGTAAATAGGCGTGACCTAAACCTAAGATTCAGGCACTACTGTTTTCCCTCAATACCGTGCTAGTACCCAAGCAGCTCTTTCTCGTGCAAACTAGGCAACTTTTATTATCATATTTCCTGTTTTTGTAAGGCTCACATATTCCCTAAACTCCCTACACAGATTATACCAATAATACAACTGAACTGTTTCCTATTTTCTTGACTTACTTGACTTACTCAAGTCAAGACTCAAGTCACAACTGAACTGAACGGAACTGCTTTTCACACTCTGTTATATCAACAATGATATGTGTGTAATGTGTGTAATGTTCACCTTGAAACAATGAAACACACGTGTATTACATCAAGGTGGTGAATTTCATTTCCTAGTATACATTTACATACCTCTTTCTCAATTTTCAAGTACATTATACATACATTGGGGCCTGATTTTCTCTACTCGGGGGTAACAGCACGTACCACGATACAGCTCGCTTGCATGCGAGAGGTATCGTGGAGATTTTATCTCTCTTTCTCTCTCTCTTTCTCTCTCTCTCTTTCTCTCTCTCTCTCTCTCTCTCTCTCTCTCTCTCACTCTCTCTCTCTCTCTCTCTCTCTCTCTCTCTCTCTCTCTCTCTCTCTCTCTCTTTCTCTCTCTCTCTCTTTCTCTATCTCTTTCTCTCTCTGCCTATCCATTTACATTCCCTACTACATAACTGTAGTAACATATAATATGCAGTCTCTCTATGTATCCCGCTTCTATGCATTGTTCCCCGCTGCAGAACGCCGTGCGGGTACACCAATTATATAAGTGTCCTGTATATTAAACATTCAAATACACATCCAATAAATATATATGAGAGCAGTACTTACACATTTAAACATGGGCCTTCTGTGTAAAAGGAAGTAGGAACAGATTACCTCTCTCTTTCTCTCTTCCTCTCACAACCATTATCTCCCTCTCTTTCTCTCACACACACACACACACACCCGTTCTCATTAAACTGCCACCACCTGCTCTCCCGATTTCATTCCTAGAAATATCCTTTCTTGGCCTATACTAGGCCCTATTATACTAGGTCGACCGAATCTCTAACCCCTCCATTCCAGGCCTTTGAGAGGGTATCTCGGACCTGCTTCGGGTATTCAGCTGTACAAGATGTAACGGATGTTCACACAGCGCTAACAGACAAAATGGAATCATTCTACTTAGCAGAGACTCTGAAATATTTCTATCTTCTATTTGAAGATGATAAAAGTGTATATAAGTTTGGATAACATAGTATTGAACACAGAGGCTCACCCATTACCTATTATGAGGGATTATAATGGGTATTACTAAAAGAGGGATTATAGTGGGTATTACTGATGGTTGATATGTTCTAACCCTCCTATCATATTTTGTAAAAGAGGTATCACATAGCGATGAGATAGGGACTATAACGGGTATTAATGATGGTACTAGCAATTTATACTGGTATAGTGGGTTAAGAGAGGGGGTAATAAATGTGTTTTATGGTAGTATTGATGAAGTATGGGGAAGTATTATGTGTATATTAAGAACATATTGAACACTATCTCGGGGTTGAATTTTTTAATCCGATCTCTACCTGTGAAAGTGCCGATGTTTTGTGTTTAATTTTATTTCACCAGAACTTTAGATCCTGCGTGTATTCTTGGTCCAGCATATCATTAGCATAAGATTTCTGTGTGAGATTGCCTGGGCCACCCCTGCACACATTTTGCCCCACTTTTTCATACGGTTCACAGGGCGCGGTCACCGAACGTCTCAGTTGTAGAGTACTGCGCGCGGTGACTCCGCCGTGCGCAGACCGTGGGAAAATTGGTGTTGGAATTTACAGCGAATTGAATGCATGTTGCGGTGTAATGAGAATTGAGGTCGTGCTCCCTACAACACATTAAACAAAGCACATTTTACATTTTGTAACTGAAAACTGTAGTACAAAATGGGTCCATACGACACGGCAAGTAAAAATCTGACAAAAAAACACCAAAACCCTGTCTTTTTTTTATAAATCTTCTAGGCCAGCAACGTGATCCTTTCTCTTCTTTCTGGTTCGCCGGAGCGTTCCCCTCCCTTCCTTTGCTTTTGGGCCACCTGTAAGAGAGGAAATTAGAAAATCTAACAATACAAGCTGAGTTACTCCTGCCTTGCATGATAATAGAGATGGAGTTTATGCCCTAATTTGATTAATTGGTGCCCTTATTAGGGCGCGCACAGACTAGACTGTTCATGCGTGATCATGTCCATAAATGGGCAAGATATTGATCAAGTCACGCAGACTGATCAAGCTTGATCATCTGATCAAGCTTGAACAGTAAAAACTGAAACTTATTCATATCAAAGCGAAAACCACTGCAGTACCCGACTAATTTTGATACTCTAAATCACGTAAGCTAGTTTTCAAATCCGTCAGAGGTCAGGAAAGTGTTCTAATTGGGCATAATTGGGTCTAATTGACCCCACTTAAAACTGGAAATAATAGACGCTTATGTGAGGGCACTTTTCCGACTAATTTTGATACGCTGAATCACATAAACAACTTTTCCACGCCCCCAGAGGTCGGGAAAGTGTCCTAATTGAGTATAATTGGATCTAATTGGCCTTAATTGCTCAATTAGGGCATTTCCCGACCTCTGGGGGCTTGGAAAAGTTGCTTTTGTGATTCAGCGTATCAAAATTAGTTGGAAAAGTGCGCTCACGTCATTTCCAGGTGACAAGTTGTAAGTGGGGTCAATTAGACCCAATTAGGACACATTCCCGACCTCCGAAGGATTTGAAAACTAGCTTACGTGATTCAGAGCATCAAAATTAGTCGGGTACAGTGGTTTTCGCGTTGGTATGAATAAGTTTCAGTCTTTACTGTCCAAGCTTGATCAGATGATCAAGCTTGATCAGTCTGCGTGACTTGATCAAAATCTTGCCCACTTATGGACATGATCACGCATGAACAGTCTGTGCGTGCCCTTTGACTAATTGGAGCCCTAATCCAAACAACCTACTTGGTGTGGGTCCCATCAGATCATTTAACAACATATCATGATCCTGCTGCTCCAGGGTATCGAGGGAGGGCAACATATCCATGATCATTTCAATAGGGATGGGGGATCCAGGGGTTGAGGTGGTTGAGGTTGGTCCTACCGAGGACGATCCTCCTGGAACATTGCCAGCAGCCGGGGATCGAGGTCTAGATCGGGGGCTGGATGGTCGTGATTGTTCCGAGGAGCTCATTGCTTGGAGCTGCTTCTTTCTCTTTCTTTCCTCGTCCTCTCGCTTCTTTACAAGCAATTCTTTAGCGTCCTGCGAGACAGTTGGTATGAAACATGTGGAGATACTGCAGGGCTATAAAGTTGAAAATATGCCAGAAAATGTGGGGGAATTGGTAAATGTCCCTCGTTTGGGCCGGTGATAGAAGGCAAAAAGAAGAATGCCTGCACTCTAAAGAGCATGTAAAACTATGTTTCTCTATTCTTGTCTAGAACGTTGAATATTGTTCAGTTACACAACTCGACTCTCACCTTATACTATCAATGATGAGATCTTGTTCAGGATTAAATAGGGAGGAAAATTAGAAAAATATCTGGCGAGGGCCGGGCTCGAATTTTTCTAATTTTCCTCCCTATTTAATCCTGAACAAGATCTCATCATTGATATTTAACCAATCCATTCTTCCACAACCGTGATCTGCCCGCTGTATGTTTCCCCTTCACTGTTGTACAGTAGGGCGTGTATGTGTGAGAGAGAAAGTGAGATTAGCAGCCAGAGAAGATATTAAAAATCTTGTTCCGATATGTGATGCTGCAATAGCTAAGGGCAATGTTCAGGATATAGAGCGAGGAAATGTAGTTAAATTGTCGGCGGGGTAGCTCAATAGGTAGAGCAATGGACGCGAAACCCAGAGGTTGTCGGTTCGAGCCCGGCCCTCGCCAGATATTTTTCTAATTTTCCTCCCTATTTAATCCTGAACAAGATCTCATCATTGATATTTAACCAATCCATTCTTCCACAACCGTGATCTGCCCGCTGTATGTTTCCCCTTCACTGTTGTACAGTAGGGCGTGTATGTGTGAGAGAGAAAGTGAGATTAGCAGCCAGAGAAGATATTAAAAATCTTGTTCCGATATGTGATGCTGCAATAGCTAAGGGCAATGTTCAGGATATAGAGCGAGGAAATGTAGTTAAATTGTCGGCGGGGTAGCTCAATAGGTAGAGCAATGGACGCGAAACCCAGAGGTTGTCGGTTCGAGCCCGGCCCTCGCCAGATATTTTTCTAATTTTCCTCCCTATTTAATCCTGAACAAGATCTCATCATTGATATTTAACCAATCCATTCTTCCACAACCGTGATCTGCCCGCTGTATGTTTCCCCTTCACTGTTGTACAGTAGGGCGTGTATGTGTGAGAGAGAAAGTGAGATTAGCAGCCAGAGAAGATATTAAAAATCTTGTTCCGATATGTGATGCTGCAATAGCTAAGGGCAATGTTCAGGATATAGAGCGAGGAAATGTAGTTAAATTGTCGGCGGGGTAGCTCAATAGGTAGAGCAATGGACGCGAAACCCAGAGGTTGTCGGTTCGAGCCCGGCCCTCGCCAGATATTTTTCTAATTTTCCTCCCTATTTAATCCTGAACAAGATCTCATCATTGATATTTAACCAATCCATTCTTCCACAACCGTGATCTGCCCGCTGTATGTTTCCCCTTCACTGTTGTACAGTAGGGCGTGTATGTGTGAGAGAGAAAGTGAGATTAGCAGCCAGAGAAGATATTAAAAATCTTGTTCCGATATGTGATGCTGCAATAGCTAAGGGCAATGTTCAGGATATAGAGCGAGGAAATGTAGTTAAATTGTCGGCGGGGTAGCTCAATAGGTAGAGCAATGGACGCGAAACCCAGAGGTTGTCGGTTCGAGCCCGGCCCTCGCCAGATATTTTTCTAATTTTCCTCCCTATTTAATCCTGAACAAGATCTCATCA
This sequence comes from Hormiphora californensis, assembly GCA_020137815.1. Taxonomy (NCBI): domain Eukaryota; kingdom Metazoa; phylum Ctenophora; class Tentaculata; order Cydippida; family Pleurobrachiidae; genus Hormiphora; species Hormiphora californensis. The sequence continues at coordinate 841,902 of CM035356.1, read as the reverse complement.
TTGATATTTAACCAATCCATTCTTCCACAACCGTGATCTGCCCGCTGTATGTTTCCCCTTCACTGTTGTACAGTAGGGCGTGTATGTGTGAGAGAGAAAGTGAGATTAGCAGCCAGAGAAGATATTAAAAATCTTGTTCCGATATGTGATGCTGCAATAGCTAAGGGCAATGTTCAGGATATAGAGCGAGGAAATGTAGTTAAATTGTCGGCGGGGTAGCTCAATAGGTAGAGCAATGGACGCGAAACCCAGAGGTTGTCGGTTCGAGCCCGGCCCTCGCCAGATATTTTTCTAATTTTCCTCCCTATTTAATCCTGAACAAGATCTCATCATTGATATTTAACCAATCCATTCTTCCACAACCGTGATCTGCCCGCTGTATGTTTCCCCTTCACTGTTGTACAGTAGGGCGTGTATGTGTGAGAGAGAAAGTGAGATTAGCAGCCAGAGAAGATATTAAAAATCTTGTTCCGATATGTGATGCTGCAATAGCTAAGGGCAATGTTCAGGATATAGAGCGAGGAAATGTAGTTAAATTGTCGGCGGGGTAGCTCAATAGGTAGAGCAATGGACGCGAAACCCAGAGGTTGTCGGTTCGAGCCCGGCCCTCGCCAGATATTTTTCTAATTTTCCTCCCTATTTAATCCTGAACAAGATCTCATCATTGATATTTAACCAATCCATTCTTCCACAACCGTGATCTGCCCGCTGTATGTTTCCCCTTCACTGTTGTACAGTAGGGCGTGTATGTGTGAGAGAGAAAGTGAGATTAGCAGCCAGAGAAGATATTAAAAATCTTGTTCCGATATGTGATGCTGCAATAGCTAAGGGCAATGTTCAGGATATAGAGCGAGGAAATGTAGTTAAATTGTCGGCGGGGTAGCTCAATAGGTAGAGCAATGGACGCGAAACCCAGAGGTTGTCGGTTCGAGCCCGGCCCTCGCCAGATATTTTTCTAATTTTCCTCCCTATTTAATCCTGAACAAGATCTCATCATTGATATTTAACCAATCCATTCTTCCACAACCGTGATCTGCCCGCTGTATGTTTCCCCTTCACTGTTGTACAGTAGGGCGTGTATGTGTGAGAGAGAAAGTGAGATTAGCAGCCAGAGAAGATATTAAAAATCTTGTTCCGATATGTGATGCTGCAATAGCTAAGGGCAATGTTCAGGATATAGAGCGAGGAAATGTAGTTAAATTGTCGGCGGGGTAGCTCAATAGGTAGAGCAATGGACGCGAAACCCAGAGGTTGTCGGTTCGAGCCCGGCCCTCGCCAGATATTTTTCTAATTTTCCTCCCTATTTAATCCTGAACAAGATCTCATCATTGATATTTAACCAATCCATTCTTCCACAACCGTGATCTGCCCGCTGTATGTTTCCCCTTCACTGTTGTACAGTAGGGCGTGTATGTGTGAGAGAGAAAGTGAGATTAGCAGCCAGAGAAGATATTAAAAATCTTGTTCCGATATGTGATGCTGCAATAGCTAAGGGCAATGTTCAGGATATAGAGCGAGGAAATGTAGTTAAATTGTCGGCGGGGTAGCTCAATAGGTAGAGCAATGGACGCGAAACCCAGAGGTTGTCGGTTCGAGCCCGGCCCTCGCCAGATATTTTTCTAATTTTCCTCCCTATTTAATCCTGAACAAGATCTCATCATTGATATTTAACCAATCCATTCTTCCACAACCGTGATCTGCCCGCTGTATGTTTCCCCTTCACTGTTGTACAGTAGGGCGTGTATGTGTGAGAGAGAAAGTGAGATTAGCAGCCAGAGAAGATATTAAAAATCTTGTTCCGATATGTGATGCTGCAATAGCTAAGGGCAATGTTCAGGATATAGAGCGAGGAAATGTAGTTAAATTGTCGGCGGGGTAGCTCAATAGGTAGAGCAATGGACGCGAAACCCAGAGGTTGTCGGTTCGAGCCCGGCCCTCGCCAGATATTTTTCTAATTTTCCTCCCTATTTAATCCTGAACAAGATCTCATCATTGATATTTAACCAATCCATTCTTCCACAACCGTGATCTGCCCGCTGTATGTTTCCCCTTCACTGTTGTACAGTAGGGCGTGTATGTGTGAGAGAGAAAGTGAGATTAGCAGCCAGAGAAGATATTAAAAATCTTGTTCCGATATGTGATGCTGCAATAGCTAAGGGCAATGTTCAGGATATAGAGCGAGGAAATGTAGTTAAATTGTCGGCGGGGTAGCTCAATAGGTAGAGCAATGGACGCGAAACCCAGAGGTTGTCGGTTCGAGCCCGGCCCTCGCCAGATATTTTTCTAATTTTCCTCCCTATTTAATCCTGAACAAGATCTCATCATTGATATTTAACCAATCCATTCTTCCACAACCGTGATCTGCCCGCTGTATGTTTCCCCTTCACTGTTGTACAGTAGGGCGTGTATGTGTGAGAGAGAAAGTGAGATTAGCAGCCAGAGAAGATATTAAAAATCTTGTTCCGATATGTGATGCTGCAATAGCTAAGGGCAATGTTCAGGATATAGAGCGAGGAAATGTAGTTAAATTGTCGGCGGGGTAGCTCAATAGGTAGAGCAATGGACGCGAAACCCAGAGGTTGTCGGTTCGAGCCCGGCCCTCGCCAGATATTTTTCTAATTTTCCTCCCTATTTAATCCTGAACAAGATCTCATCATTGATATTTAACCAATCCATTCTTCCACAACCGTGATCTGCCCGCTGTATGTTTCCCCTTCACTGTTGTACAGTAGGGCGTGTATGTGTGAGAGAGAAAGTGAGATTAGCAGCCAGAGAAGATATTAAAAATCTTGTTCCGATATGTGATGCTGCAATAGCTAAGGGCAATGTTCAGGATATAGAGCGAGGAAATGTAGTTAAATTGTCGGCGGGGTAGCTCAATAGGTAGAGCAATGGACGCGAAACCCAGAGGTTGTCGGTTCGAGCCCGGCCCTCGCCAGATATTTTTCTAATTTTCCTCCCTATTTAATCCCTGACAAGATTAACAACATTGAATTGGAAACCAGTGAATTCTCACACTGATCCCGCTGTATTTTAAAAAAGCTTCACTGTGTAGAAAGGGGCGTTATTTGGAGGAGATAATGAGTTAGGAGCCCGATAGGATTGAAAAATTTTTCCTGTGAATGCTGGGAAAAATTTTTAAGGGAAATTTCAGGATATAAACAGGAAATTTTTTAATTTCCCTACTCAAAAGGGAGACCCAATGGCCGAACCAAGTTTCCTTCACCCGGCCTGCCCGAGATTTTTTAATTTTTCCCCTTTTTTAAACTGAACAAGATTAAAATCTGATATTTAACAATCCCTTTCCCACTATTGCCGCTGTATGTTGTCCCCTTCAATGGGGGACAATAGGAATGTAGTTGGGAGGAATGGTGAGATAGAACAAAAATTTCCACTGTCCGAAGTGATTACAATGTAAGCAATTTCAGAAGAGCGGATGTATTTAAATTTCAGTATTCCCCGGTAGGCTGACGGAAAAGAGGTTGTCGGTGACCGGCCCTCGAAAATTTTCAATGTTTCTACCCAGGAATCCCGAAAGATCTTTATGATTTAAAATCCATTTTAACCGGTGATTGCCCCTAGTTGTTACCCCTTTTTGCCCGTAGGGTTAGTTTGAGGAATGAGATCACCAAGAATATTAAAAACCAATCTTGTTCCAAATATGATTCGCAATGTAGGGATGTTAGGATAGGCGAGGAAGTAGTAATTGGCGGAGGATAAATGGTTAGGCAATGGGACTGCAAAACAGGGGTCGGTGATCGGGTCGACAGAATGTTTTTAATTTCCTCCCCTTTTTAATTCTGACAAAATCCAAGCATTGAGTTAACCTCCTCCCAATGATTTCCCCTTAAAGTTTCCCATATTTTACAACTTATTTGAAGAAATGAGATTCCCGCCAGGAAAAATTAAATCTTTTCCAATAGTGATGCTGCTAGTAGGCAAATTTTAGGATTAGAGCGAGGAATGAGTTTTAAAATTTCGGGAGTCAATAGTTAGAGGGAATGGGAGCGAAACCCGGGTGGTTCGAGAGGTGAGATATTGGATTTGTAATTTTCGACCCGCTATTTTCTGAAAGATTTCGATAGATATTTAAAACCATTTCCAACCTTTTCTGCCCGCTGATGTTCCCTTCATGTGTACAGTGGGCGTAGGTTAGAGAGAAGAGGGATAGCAGCCAGAGATAGATTTAAAAATCTTTTTCCCAATTGAGCGCAAACTAAGGCAATGTTCAGGATTAGAGCGAGGAATGTAGTTAAAATTTCGGCGGGTAGCTCAATGGTAAAAGCAATGGAACGCGAAACCCGAGTTTCGGTTCGAGCCCGGCCCTCGCCAGATATTTTTTCTAATTTTCCTCCCTATTTTAACGACAGATCTCATGCATGATAATTTAACCATCCATTCTTTTTCCCCACCTGTCTGCCCTGATGTTTACTTCCTTTGGTAAAAAGTAGGGGATGGTGAAAGAAATTTTGAGATAGCCCGGGGAAAAATAAAAATTTTTTCCATATATGAGCTCAATGTAAGGAATTTCAGGTATAACGAGGAAATGTGAATTTTCGCGGGTGCCCCAGGGGCAAATGGCTAGAAAACCCCGACGGTGCAGGTTCACCGGTAAAAAATTTTTTTCCAATTATCCCCCCTATTTATTCCGACAAGATCCATTGTATTTCCTTTCTTCAAAGTGACTGCCCAACGTATTTTTCCCCTGTCACTGGTGAAGTAGGGTTAAATTTTAGAGAGAAATGAGATAAACCCGAGAAAATATTAAAAATCATTGATTCCAAATGTTGCGCAAAAGCTGGCCTGTCGGATATGGGGGAGGAAATTAGTTAAAATTTCGGGGAGGGAAACTCAAATTGAGTAAGGAGCAAACCACAAGTGAAAGGCACCCAAACCGCCCCTTGCCAAAGTGGGACGTGAACTCCCAAAAAGGGGGAATCCGCACCGAAAAAAAACTCCCCATACCTAAACAACACCATTGATTAAAAACTATTCACATGTGATCAAAAAAAATTGACCACAACTGTTTCATAGGGCTTGAAAGGTTTTAATAAGCCAATTTTCAAACCGACCAGAGAAAGAAAAACTGTTCCAAAAGAGCAGGAAAAGTTAGTGACGGTCCCGGGGTTTTTTACGGAAAAAGGTTATTTGGGCCAAGGGAAAGGACACAAAACCCCCCAACGGGGGGAAGGGCCCCCAAAAAAATAAACCCCAAAAAAAAAAAATTTTTAAAAAACCCCCCCCGGTTTATAAAATGGCCCAAAAAAGGGGCGGTGGGCCCCGAAACCCAAAAATTTTTCCAAAAATATTAAATCCAACAGACCCAATTGGAAAAAAACCAACCAAATTTTTTAAAAAGATGCCCTTTTTCCCCTTTTTAAGGAAGGTATAAAAGAAAAGAAATTTCACCAAAATAAAAACTTTTCCAAACTGCAACAAGGAATTCAGAATAAGCAGAAATTATTAAATTCCCGGAACTAATGGGGAAAGTACCCACGTTGACCCGCCCCCAATATTTTTTATTTCCAATTCATTCAAACCAAAAAATAAAAATCCAAACTATTAAACCCAAATAACCGCCCCTTATCCCCAGTGTAAATGTGCTTTTTAAAGGGAAAAGGCACCAGAAAAAATTTAAACAGTCTAAAACAATGGAAGAACGCAGAAAAACCAAAATTTAAGGGGTTTTATTAAAAAACATGGCGAAACCCAGGGTTTTCCCCCCCTGCCAAATTTTTAATTTCCCCTAAATCCTGAAACAAGACCAAAATAAATTAAAATATTTTAAACCGGGCATGGCCCTATTTCCCCATTTTAAATTTGGGGTTTTGGTAAGAGAAGGAGAAACCCAGAGAAGATTTAAAAAACCCATATTTAAATTAAAAAAAAAAAATAAAAAAAAAATTAATTTGGTTCCTGCCCAAATAAATTCCCGAATTTGTCCCCTGTTCCAAAATTTAAATTCCCTTACCCAAAAAAATTTAAATTTTTTTAAAATATTCTTCAAAACCCAAGGGGGGGGCGTGAAGTTTTTTGGCGGGGAGTCTGTTAGGATGGGAGGAAAATTAATTGGGGGTTAGCCGTAAAAATTTTTTCCCGATTTCTTAGCAACTCAAGATTTCAGGATATAAAAATGTAATTCCTTAGTTGACAATGAACCGGTTTTTCCGAAGCCGCCTTCCGTTTTATGGTTTTCTTTTAAAATTTTGGAGCAAAATTAAAATTTCAGATCCAAATTTAAAAATTTGGGGGGTAGTTTTATTGTGCGGGGCCATGTGTGAGAAAAGGAGCCCAAATTTTTTAAAATTTTCCATATTTCTAATCTCATTTTAAGGGTTCCAAAGAATTACAAATTTAAACTGGTTTTGGGGGGGCTTTAATGGTTAAAAGGAGGGCCCGAGTTTGGGAAAAGGGCCCTTAAAAATTTAAAAATTTTTTTAAAACTCAATTTTTAAACCATGTTTCCGGGAAAAAGGTAATTTTTCCTGGTGTAAAGTAGGGGAAAGGGGAAACGATTTGTTGGGGCCCCCAATTTAAAAAAATTTTCCAATTAATCTGGCAAATTACATTGGATTTAAAAACATTATTTCCCGGTGCTTAATTTGTCGGATGGGCCCCCCGGTTGGTTCGCCGGGAATGATATTTTTAAAATTTTTTTAAACCTTTCAAATTCCCTTGTAAATTTGGGCAATTTAAACGGCGTATTTTCCGGGAAACCAAGGGGGATGTGGAGAGAAGATAGGCGGGAAAATTTTTAAAAAAACGTTATATTGATTTTCCCAAAATCCGAACAGATATCCGGGATGTTTTAAATGTGGGGGAGCCAAATTTGGCAAGGGGATTACCCAAGGTGTGGTAATCGCCATTATTTTTTATTTCCCAATTTTTTTAAAGATCACATGTTTTAATTTTCCCCTCCAAAAGGAAATGGCCCAATTAGGTTTTTTTCCACTGGGGGGTTTTAAAAATAGTAAACCAAAAAATAAATTTGTTCCAATATCCAAGGTTTTGGTTTTCAATGGGAGGAAATGTTTTAATTTTGCGGGGAATAAAAACAAAAACCCGGTTTGGTTTTGGCGGGGGCCTCCCAAAATTTTTAATTTTCCCTTTAAATTGACAGACCCAAAGTTTAACCGCCAAACCAAAAACCGTTGGCCCCCCTGAATTTTCCCCACTGTTTCTAGGGTTTTGGGAAAAAGTGAATTACAGCCGAATTTAAATTTTTCCAATGTGTCCAAAATGGGCAGTTTAGGAAAAACCCGAAAATTTTTAAATTGTTTTAATGGGAAAACAACCAAGTTGGTTTTGCCCCCCCAAAGTTTTTTTCCTTTTAACCTGACCAAAGAATTATCGTTTTAAACCAATTTTCAAACGCCCGGGTTAAATTCTCTGTATTGTAAGGGGGAGTGAAGGGAAATGTTAAACCAAGAAAAATTAAACTTGTTGCGTGGAGGAAATAGCAAGGAAAATTTAGATATGGCGAGGATTTAAAATTTTGGGATCAAATAGAAAGGACGAAACCAATTGTCGGAGCCCCCCCGGAATGGGCTAATGTTTCCCTTATCCTGCGAAATTTGAATTAACCATAATTCTTCCCAAAAAAATGATTTCCCTTATTTTCCACGTTCTGGGTTGTTTTGAGGAGAGTGGGGAGAAAAATTAACCGAGGGTCTAAATTTGGCAAGGTTCGGAAAAGAGGGAATTAGTAATTGGGGGTTCAATTTAAAGCAATGGAAACCCAAGTGGTTTGGGCCCCGCGATTTTTCCCCAATTTTCTCCTATTTTCTAAAAGAACCAAACATATATTAAAATTTTTTTTTCCAAACCGTGATCTGCCCGCTGTATGTTTCCCCTTCACTGTTGTACAGTAGGGCGTGTATGTGTGAGAGAGAAAGTGAGATTAGCAGCCAGAGAAGATATTAAAAATCTTGTTCCGATATGTGATGCTGCAATAGCTAAGGGCAATGTTCAGGATATAGAGCGAGGAAATGTAGTTAAATTGTCGGCGGGGTAGCTCAATAGGTAGAGCAATGGACGCGAAACCCAGAGGTTGTCGGTTCGAGCCCGGCCCTCGCCAGATATTTTTCTAATTTTCCTCCCTATTTAATCCTGAACAAGATCTCATCATTGATATTTAACCAATCCATTCTTCCACAACCGTGATCTGCCCGCTGTATGTTTCCCCTTCACTGTTGTACAGTAGGGCGTGTATGTGTGAGAGAGAAAGTGAGATTAGCAGCCAGAGAAGATATTAAAAATCTTGTTCCGATATGTGATGCTGCAATAGCTAAGGGCAATGTTCAGGATATAGAGCGAGGAAATGTAGTTAAATTGTCGGCGGGGTAGCTCAATAGGTAGAGCAATGGACGCGAAACCCAGAGGTTGTCGGTTCGAGCCCGGCCCTCGCCAGATATTTTTCTAATTTTCCTCCCTATTTAATCCTGAACAAGATCTCATCATTGATATTTAACCAATCCATTCTTCCACAACCGTGATCTGCCCGCTGTATGTTTCCCCTTCACTGTTGTACAGTAGGGCGTGTATGTGTGAGAGAGAAAGTGAGATTAGCAGCCAGAGAAGATATTAAAAATCTTGTTCACCTTATACTGATTCATGAATGTGTTAATGTATCCGAAGAATGTTTCTGGTTCCACGCTGCTCGTCTCCCCGAAGTGACCAGTTGCTATCGTGTACTTCTTTTTCATGTCACCCATCATACTGAGAGAGTGAGATAGGGGAGAGGGAGGGAGATGATGGAGTGAGACTGAGAGAGAGAGAGGAAGAAGAAGGGAGGTAAGAGGGAGGGAGAGAGTGAGAGAGGTAGGGAAGAGGGAGGGAGATCAGGGAGAGGGAGAGGAAAGAGAGGGAGAGGAAAGAGAGGGGAAATGGAGGGGAAAGAGGGAGGGAGGGGAGAGGGAGGGAGGGGGAGGGAGGGAGAGGTAGGGAAGAGGGATGTTGCGTTGAGGATAAGATTGTGGTACAGAAACAAATGAATAATAGTTATTGACGATTGTTACTTACATTTCAAGTTCGTCCATCTTTCCCCTGATGTCATATAGGAACTGTTCAAATCGGTCTCTAAACCTCTGGGCACCTGGAACATAGACAACGGTGTTATAATAGTCCAGACAGGGTGTTCATTTTGCCTTCATATGTCACCACCTGCGTCTTGAGTGCACTTTCTACTTAGTCTAGTCACAAGCTTGTTTTGTGAGCCAAGAGTAAAATCAGACTTGCTACAAATTTCATCACTACCTTGTCTGCCAGCACAACTAGAAGTAATTTACAGAGAAAACAAAATAGCCTTCAGATTCCAGGCCAGGTATTGAGATTATACAGTTAGGTACCACGGCCTGTCTATGTAAGAGTGTACAAACCTTTTACGCCAGGGTTTTTGACCATGTGCTCACACTCCATTGTCAGCAGTTTGTACCCACTCTGTAACTCTGCAACGTCGCTCTTCAATTCTGACAACCTGTAGGGGAGGGGGCGCTACTGTAATAGTCTGACCCTAGTGGCGCAGTCAGGCAGTTAGTTGTTGGGTTGGGTCTGTGTCATGTGTGTGGCGGTAAGAAACAGTTATTGTAAGGTTATTGTTGGCCGTTCATTGTCCATGTCCTACCAACAACTGTAATTACAATGTAATTTTGCCTGTAAATTATAGGTTGTAACCACACCAATTCCGTAATGCGGCAGTTGAAATTTGTTAGTTTGTTATAATCAACATGAAAATATACTGATAACCACGTATGTGGCTACGAACGTAGTTCACGTCACCCTAAATATGCAATGTGTATCATATGTGGTCATGGTGAAATATTGGGCCGATTACTCACGCAACTTTTGAAGCACTCTGAACATGACTGAGATCACTGATAAAGTTATCGTACTCCTCAAACTGAAAAAGAAGAAGGGGTGAGAAAACAGAGAAGAAGTGGTGATAAAACAAAGAAGAAGTGGAGTTTTATTATATCGCGTGAATTGGGGATGTTATAAAAACGAATATTACATACACAAATGTTGGCCCTTTGAACAATTCAATTTGAATTGTTCAAAGGGCCAAATTTCAAAGTACCTTAGTACCTAGACCTATAATTTATACCTCTCGCTCTATAGTCTCCACTATATAAACCAACAAGTTAAGCTGGTTATCCGAGGCTCTAGTATCACAGATCTTTGTCAGTGTCTCCAACTTGAAACCCAGTGCGTTACCCCTTTTACCGTAGTTGAAGTAGTTACCAAAGGCAAGAATGAGAGTTAGGACCTCCCGGAAATTATCACTTTTTACAACCTGAACAAGGTATCATGTCACACGGTGTTGGTAAATTGCTATAAAGACACTAGGCAGCTACCGGCACTCAAAAAACATTCCAGATCGGGGTATTCAACCAATTAGATATCAGATATCATCTCACAGCTCTTACCTCAGTTGATGCCTCAAGAAGTGCTCCAATTCGTGGGATGATCCCCTTCATCCTCTCATCGAACTTTTTCATAAAGTTTATTGCTTTTATCCGATCCTCGTAGTGGTAAATGCTGGACAGGGGGGGGGGGGGGGGGGTTTTTAGGTTCTAACCCGGGGTCGATCAATGGAGAGGGTGGTTCTCAGGTTCTTTTAGGTGGTGAAAGAAGCTCGACCAAGGTGCAGTTTATGGTGAATAAAGAAATGATAGTGGGTAAAATCAAAAACATTAAACTGATGGCCATGAGGGTTGTTTCAACCGGGCTGGTGGTGATCTGTTACAACATGCAAGGGATAGATTCTAAACTGTTAATTGTTTACTTGACAGCTGATAGGAAGAACTTGTCTGCTTTGTTGAGTCCCGCCACTGCTTCAGGATCTCCCTCTATCTCCTTCAGGTTCTGAATATCATCCTTAGTGGGTATGTATCTTCCCAGCTGTGGGGCAATACTTGTTTAGTAAGGGGGGATACAGGGTCACCAATCACGATGCAATAGTGTAGTATACATCATACAATATTCGAGTTAATTTGTCATATGCATGAGTTCTACATATGATTATGAAGACTCGACCACCTTTTCAACCTCCCCAGCTACTTTTTGAGTGAGTCAGGGAGTGCAAGTGAATTGTCACGGGGCCCATGGAGAGATCCGGGGGCACTGGACCATGTAAACCATGCATGTCATTTGAGAGAGGGAGAGAGAAACAGTTCAAAGAGTTTAGTAGCACCCCTCCCCTTTCTCTTTTTCTCTCTCACTCTCCCCCCCCCCCCTCACTCTCCCTCTCTCTCTATCTCGGCAGGGGGTGACTATACTCAGGAAAGTGTGCATTGTACAAGTAACGGTGTGCGTGCTAACCACGCCTAACCAGTGGGTCAGTGGGTCAGAGCGATGTAAAACGAGAATAGCTTTTTAAACAAGAAAAGCATCACCACGATGGCCTAACCAACTCAGAAATCCAGAATGTGAACCTTCCACACAGCACTATAAAGGACTATGGACTATCATGATAAACCCCAGTCTCAGACTAGACCGTCCGGCCTTTTCACATAAAATGCACACAATTTCAAATTTATAACAAGCATGTTATCATGTTATCATGTCTGGTGTGTGTGTGTGTGTGTGGCTCTAGGTTATAGCGTACCAAACTCTGCCGTACGACAGAACGGTGTTGCAACCTGTCATAAAGTCTGTGGTCTGTATGAAAGATAGTAGCTAAAATATCACGCTCAAAATTACACCAAAATCAAACAAAATTTCTCTGATATTCTAACTGTTTGTGGTCTGTATTCGGGCACTCTCACGCAAGCTTTATGTCCTGTCAGCTTCTGAGTCTGGAACAAGGTAACGTTTTGCCTTTGAGAGAGTCTTGAGTTTGGTTTAGTCTGGATCAAGGTAACGTTTTGCCTTTGAAAGTGTCTTGAGTTTAGTTTGGTCTGGAACAAGGTAACGTTTTGCCTTTGAGAATTTCTTGAGTTTGGGTCTGGAATCCCGATGTTTACCGTGTTTTGAATAGTAAATTACATTCACAATATAAACTTTACACAATCTGTGAACAGACAATACGGACAGGTGAACTTACAGAATTTTGATGGATGATTGGTACCGTGATGTTGTTGATAATGAGATGAGAGGTATATGCATTTCCAGTGGATCAGAGATGAAGATAAACAAAAACGATTGAACACAAATAAGGGGTAGGACTGAATGTAGCACCAATATGCTGTAAAATGTTCTAGAATACTATGCAGATGGGACAGATAAGAACAATTGTTAGTTGTTACACGCGATAAGCGATAAGTGTGGTGTATAGCAATGTCCGCTATATAGGGAGAGGTGGGTGGGGTAGGGCGGGTGGGGGTGGGGCGGTGGGTAATATTGGCCAAGAATGTAGCTGTAATTTAGTGATGAGACTAGGCCAGGCCCGAGAGACAGTTCAGTGGTAACTGGGAGTTCATGTGTGCTAGAAATGGGTATTTGAGACGGATTTAAGTTGCATTTTAGTGAGAGGAAGAGCCCTTATTGGTGTCTGAGACAAGCAAAAGTGAAACGAACTGCAACGTAACGAACCTTCTTTACCTGTTTGGCTATCTCATTTTTCAGCCACCTAGTCTCACTTTCAACGAACCCCTTTAGCTCCTTGAACTGTTGCTCTATCATGGTTGAAATGATTACCATTTGTTCAGGGGTCTCCCCAACTGGGAGCGGAGTTGATAGGATCGGAGATGGTGGTTTCCTTATATTCTGTTATTTGTTGCTTTGACCGTGTTCCAAGAGGCTCTTAAAATGTTCCATAAGATACTTTACAAGCTTATACCAATATAATTCCCCCTTACATGAGACGTTTTGACCCAACTGTTGACAATGACCGACCACGTACAAGACAATAAATCAACAAAGATGCGACTTACGTAAAGTACACCCCAAACTACTATGTCTGGTATAGCAGTACCTGTTCCCACATGTCCACTGTGATAAGATTCTGTTTGTCGCAGCTAAATATAATATCAATCAGCTCATCATTACTCTTCTTGATCTTCGACAGCAGAATAGTCAGGTTCTGTAGCGGGAACATGGGTTAAAAATAAGACATAGAAATAATAGAGGAAATTTTGTCCGTGACTGATCATACAGATAAAACTTTTGTCATGAGTGTTCTACTGTTCACACTGGTAGTACCAATGGTACTTGACATGCTATTATGTCTCTCGCATCCTGTCACTATCACTGTCACTGGGACAGCAATGCTGTCACAGCATATGGAGCATTTCTATCTTAACCCACCTGTGCACGCTTCGGGTCAATAATCTGTATCGCCTTCTTTTTCCCTCCCTCCGTCTCTTTCTGAAAACAAAACAATGTAAACTAACATGAAACATGAAACAGCTTGTATGCAGTACAATAGTTGTAGGTCAAATAATTGTACTATGGGGTACATTTGATCACCCTACTGCACTTGACAAGATACTGATACTATGTGATATTATTATAATGAGATCTGATCAGGATTAAATAGGGAGGAAACTAGAAAAATATCTGGCGAGGGCCGGGCTCGAACCGACAACCTCTGCATTACATGTACATTGCTCTAACCTATTGAGCTACCTCGCCTACAATTTATCTACATTTCCTCTCTCTATATCACTGATCATGCCCTTAGATATTGCAGCTGTAACTCATATAGGAACAAGATAGATAGTATCTTCACTCGCTGCATTCTCACGTTTCTCTCTTTTCTCACACAACACGCCCTACTGTACAACAGTGAAGGGGAAACATACAGCGGGCAGATCTCAGGGTGGAAGGGTCATTTGTTAATTATTATAATGAGATCTGATCAGGATTAAATAGGGAGGAAACTAGAAAAATATCTGGCGAGGGCCGGGCTCGAACCGACAACCTCTGCATTACATGTACATTGCTCTAACCTATTGAGCTACCTCGCCTACAATTTATCTACATTTCCTCTCTCTATATCACTGATCATGCCCTTAGATATTGCAGCTGTAACTCATATAGGAACAAGATAGATAGTATCTTCACTCGCTGCATTCTCACGTTTCTCTCTTTTCTCACACAACACGCCCTACTGTACAACAGTGAAGGGGAAACATACAGCGGGCAGATCTCAGGGTGGAAGGGTCATTTGTTAATTATTATAATGAGATCTGATCAGGATTAAATTTTTCTAGTTTCCTCCCTATTTTGTAGGCGAGGTAGCTCAATAGGTTAGAGCAATGTACATGTAATGCAGAGGTTGTCGGTTCGAGCCCGGCCCTCGCCAGATATTTTTCTAGTTTCCTCCCTATTTAATCCTGATCAGATCTCATTATAATAATTAACAAATGACCCTTCCACCCTGAGATCTGCCCGCTGTATGTTTCCCCTTCACTGTTGTACAGTAGGGCGTGTTGTGTGAGAAAAAAGAGAGAAACGTGAGAATGCAGCGAGTGAAGATACTATCTATCTTGTTCCTATATGTGATATTATGTTGAGTCGCCTGACACTGTGACCGTGAAAGAAAGTATGAACAATTCAAATATTATGTACGGACTGTTGAAGCGTTGATTGAACGAATCTACTGAATCCTCACAGAAATGCGATGTGAGCCACAGAATGAATCATGTGGAATGATGATTTTTTAGTTTTCCTGAATTTCAAATTTCAAGATCATCAGAAGCTGATACTGCGGCTGTAATGATTGTGAATAACCAAATAACAAGAACCATCTTTCCCACAGGGAAACCAAATGAAAAACTAATTTACACATTGCACAACAATCTCAACTAATCGCTACCAATCTACAGAAACTCTAACTAATAATCACACACTATTATTAGTTCCTATCATTCACTCCCTCCGTCACAGTTATCTCGGCACTTATCTTCACTACCCGTCTCTCTGAATATCCTTCCCCCTTATTCGACTGATCTGGATCAAATTGTGGGCCATCTGCATCCTTAGGTTTGAAGAAGAACGACTCACTCAGGGCAGCATCACCACGAGGCATGGAACGAGTTTGGGAGGAGGGAAGGAGAAGTAGGAGGAATATTAGGAATAGTGAAACTTTAACCATGGTATGATGGGCTGCTGGGGGTCTACTAAAATGTGGGATAGTTACTAGTTAGTATTCAACTGCACTGTGGAAATATATTGGTAACTATGCCAACTGAAGATTCGACTTGATTATTAAACTTGAGTTGACAAACCAACATCAAAACACCAAACCACGACTGACCAGTAATTGACAGACCGAGGACCCCAGCTTCGCCACTTTCTCTCCATCCCCTCTTCCGCTTCGAGAATTCTCCACGGAGCCCTCATCTCTCTCTCTCCATGCCCCGCAGCTGCACTACGTAATTTTCTGTTTTTATAATTGTCGAACCCCGTGCTGTGTGGTAATGAGAGTTGAACTAATACCGTGATATTGCATCATTTTGAATTTTTGAGGGGAATTCGGAACTCACGAGCTAAGTGGACTAATTAACACGTTCCCGCCAGCCGTAGGCCCCTCACGGAGAAGGGAGAGAGAGAGAGAGAGAGAGAGAGAAAGAGAGAGAGAGAGAAAGAGAGAGAGAGAGAGAGAGAAAGAGAGAGAGAGAGAGAGAGAGAGAGAGAGGGGGGGGGAGCCGGGAGAGAAAGAGAGAGAGAGAGAGAGAGAGAGAGAGAGAGAGAGAGAGAGATCTGCTTGGTGTGATTACAAGTTTTTCTAATTTTGGTTCGTTACTCATTCGCACTTCAAGGTATGATAAAAATCGAAACAGCATGGTTTTTTGTTGAAATATTTTGATGGAAAGCAAACCCTTTTGTTGAATGAAAGATAACATAAAGAAAAACAAAATAACAAAAATAATTTAAAAACTTCCCAGCCGCTTTAACACTCACATTTTTAATATTTTAAGAATTCATTAAGCGACAGGGTCACAATACACTCATTACAATATCACGCAAAACACTCACACACACTCTACTCAGTCACACACTCATTCTCACACTCAGTCACACACTCACATACATGCACTCACAAAATATACTCACACGCCTAATCACAAACTGAATCACACATTTAGTCACACACTCAGTCACACACTCACAAAATACTCAAACTCAAAAACTTCAATATGAATACAAGAAATCAATTTCACACAAAAATATAAATTTGCAAAACTCAACCCATTCCTTAATCAAACACGCCCAAAACACACAAAAATACACCCTTAAAAACCCACAAAGTTATTTAATAAATCACAGCACCCTCAGTTGAAGTTGGAGAGTCCTGTGTGGGCTGGGCAGCCCGTTTTGACCTGACGGGCAGGCACTTGCCCCTCCTATTACATCGTCCCTTACAGAAGGTCCTGCAGTCAGGAGGGTGAATGTTGTTCAGGGCACCAGATCCCGCGGAACCAACAGACCGCTTTGTGACGTCATGTGTGTCGTCACTGTCGTCAAATAACCGGGGTTCGGGCAGTTGGTCACCGGGGATAAAGAAGAAGGCCCCTCGCCGGTCAGGGACAGGGGCGGCCCTAACTTGTCGGGTTTGGGTGGGTGCAAGGTGTCGGGGTTTGAAAAAGAATGCCGCTGCACGTGCAGATAATTGTCCATCTTGTTCTTCCACCACATCATCAGGTGAAGCTATTACGTCATCACCGTCAGGTGAGAGGGCAGGTAGCCGGGGCACGTAGAAGAACGCCCTAGAGTCTTTTGGGGGCTGCAGAGATCGAGCCGCAGAGAGGGCGCTCAGCGCCACAACCACCAGTATCAGCGAGCGGAGAGTTGTCATCATCATCATGATATCAAGAAAAGTATAAAACACACAAAAAAAACACGCGTAACCCAGGAAATAGAATGCAAAAAGCAAGGGTTGTGCGGTGAGTTGCCATTTTTATATGCGGTCATGCGGGTGAACCATGTGTCAGCTACTGTGCGGTAATTTCGGAGTCCATCTCTCTATCTTTTTTCTATCTTTCTCTCTCTATTTTTCGCCACAGGCAATTATCCGCGTTGTAACGGGACTGACCACACCAAACGTAAGGGAGAGAGAGAGAGAGAGTGAGAGGGAGGGAGTGAGACTGAGAGAGAAAGGGAAGAAGTTTAGAAACTGTGACGTTCAACAAAGATTCCTAATTCCCTCTTTCTTAGAATTGGCCGAATAAATTCTATTCTTGTTAAAAAGCGGGGATTACTATTTTTAAAGTGACTATAATAAGGTCGAGCTAATTGATGAACAATATAAACACACATGGGTTTGTCATTTATAGAGAGTGACCTACTTTTGATACATCGTTAATTATCATGAGGCCAGGTTCAATCAATTAATCAGAGGTTATTAATTCCAACAGTATTCCCATCTCTCTTCCATTTCACCCATCTTTCATATTAATTCTAACGTTTGGGAAGTGATCCAGGTATTCAAAATTGTGAGGCCTCTACAACTCCAATCATCATGAGTGATTTGAGTGGTCAACTGTTTGGAGTGAGATGATCCCATGGCAACAAATTAGGACGCAATTATTATATTGACCTTCCTCCCCTCTCGCAGCACCTCGACCGTTACCCGAGAATGAAGGAAGAAAGAGAGTGGGAGAGAGAGAGAGAGAGAGAGAGAGAGAGAGAGAGAGAGAGAGAGAGAGAGAGAGAGAGAGAGAACAGCATGCTCCCCAAAGTAGCATGTTGACAGTTGCTAAGGCGTTGCATGACACAACAGCGAGTCCAGGGGGAGAGTTGCTTGTGGGATAACCGTTGCTGGGGGAAACAATAAGTGCACGCAAACAAACATGAGAGGGCCCTGCTACAATATAAAAGGGGACCCCGGTCACTCACTCTTCAATCCACTTCTTGACATTTGCTTACCTTTACTCAAGCAACTTCCAGAAACTAACCCCCCACTTCAAACATGGTGAGTTCAGAGTTGTCTTCTATCCTTCAACTATTCTTTGTAGGCCGTACACTCTTTTAGATAGCATTGTAGTGCTTGCAGTTTCCCAAGCTCTCTCAGCCACCTAAGCTGTCCAATGTTCTAATCTTCATTAACCCCACACGTCGCTATATTTTCTAACACCACTCCCCTCCCCTCAGCGTGAGTGCATCTCAGTTCATCTTGGCCAGGCTGGAGTCCAGATCGGTAATGCCTGCTGGGAGCTCTACTGCCTGGAGCATGGCATCCAGCCGGACGGTCAGATGCCCTCTGACAAGACCATCGGAGGTGGAGATGACTCCTTCAACACCTTCTTCAGCGAGACTGGAGCTGGAAAGCACGTCCCCAGGGCCGTCTTCTTGGATCTTGAGCCCACTGTTGTTGATGAGGTCCGAACTGGAACTTACCGACAGCTCTTCCACCCTGAGCAGCTGATCACCGGCAAGGAGGATGCTGCCAACAACTACGCTCGAGGTCACTACACCATCGGAAAAGAGATCGTCGATCTCTGCCTTGACAGGATCAGGAAGCTGGCCGATCAGTGCACTGGTCTACAGGGATTCCTCGTCTTCCACTCCTTCGGTGGTGGCACTGGATCCGGATTCACTTCTCTTCTTCTTGAGAGGCTGAGTGTGGACTACGGCAAGAAGTCCAAGCTGGAGTTCGCTATCTACCCCTCTCCCCAGGTCTCTACCGCCATCGTTGAGCCCTACAACTCTGTGCTGACCACCCATACCACCCTGGAGCACTCCGACTGTGCCTTTATGGTTGACAACGAGGCCGTCTACGATATCTGCCGAAGGAACCTGGACATCGAGCGACCTACCTACACCAACCTGAACAGGCTGATGGGTCAGATCGTATCCTCTATCACCGCTTCCCTCCGATTCGATGGTGCCCTGAACGTTGATCTGACTGAGTTCCAGACCAACTTGGTGCCCTACCCCAGGATCCACTTCCCTCTGGTGACCTACGCTCCTGTCATCTCTGCTGAGAAGGCCTACCACGAGCAGCTCTCCGTTGCTGAGATCACCAACGCCTGTTTCGAGCCTGCCAACCAGATGGTCAAGTGCGATCCCCGACACGGAAAGTACATGGCCTGTTGTCTGCTCTACAGGGGTGATGTCGTCCCCAAGGATGTCAACGCTGCCATTGCCACCATCAAGACTAAGAGGACCATCCAGTTCGTTGACTGGTGCCCCACTGGTTTCAAGGTTGGCATCAACTACCAGCCTCCCACCGTCGTTCCCGGTGGTGACCTCGCCAAGGTCCAGAGGGCTGTCTGCATGTTGTCCAACACCACTTCCATCGCTGAGGCCTGGGCCCGACTTGACCACAAGTTTGACCTGATGTACGCCAAGCGAGCCTTTGTCCACTGGTACGTCGGTGAGGGTATGGAGGAGGGAGAGTTCTCCGAGGCCCGAGAGGATCTGGCTGCCCTTGAGAAGGATTACGAAGAGGTCGGAGTTGAATCGATTGAGGCCGAAGGAGAGGAAGAGGGAGAAGAGTATTAAACACGGACACTGTGTATTGAGGCTGGTCCTCTGATATCCGGCCAGCTGTTTTCCAAAAACCTCCGCTCTGGTTTTTCAGAGCAAATTGTAAATAAACCCCCCTTGTAAATAACTTGTACATACCGAAAAACTTGAAAAACTTTTAAAACCAAAAAACACCGTCTTTTATTTTGTTGTAGAGGTTCCAGTATTGGAAATTGGTCGGAAATTAAAAACATTATCTTCGCCATTCACAATCGCATTGGGCACTTTTGGAAACATTCCAGAATGTACGTCATGGCATTGTTCGCTAGGGACGTCATGATAGCAACCTAAGATACGTCATGGTTGGTGCATGAACATCTCACAATATTACCTCATAGTGCAATTTGTCAAGGTTGGGTTCTGAAACCTGTAGGAGACACCCTTCTATTAGATCCTAGCCGCGACACCCTTGTAATACTATGAATTGCATCTGAATCCGAGTCAGGGGCTACTATATGACACACGTGCCGTGGTTATTATGTGTCAGGGGAAACTAGGCGACTCCGGATTACTAATCGACATTCTGGCACGTGAGGATTGTGCAGGTGCCAGGCATTTGAAATTAGTTTGGCAGCCACCTCCTATCTGAATAGAGGGAGAGTAACTCTCAGTCAAGTCACCGGAAGAAGTGCCTAGACATTACAGCACTAGCGGCTCATGTTAATTATCATCCTTGTGTTACAAGACTGGATAGGTTTGGGAGAGGGGCCAACTAATTTCTAATACCGAAAAACGTGACCTATCCTCTATGACCTAATAACAGGTTCCCTCCCCCCTCTCTCTATACCTCTCACCACCCATACCTCTCATTCTCTCTATCCTTTTTCCTGAGAGAACGTCATTTTGTGTTTTCTACAGAGTACGTCATTATTAATTGTGAGCTCCTCCTCCAACTACTACTGCACCACCTCCACCTCGTTCCAAAAACTGCAGATTACAACAAGCTGCTGCAGAGAGCTGGGTAATTAGCACCACTTGGCAACTGCAGCACACCGTGTGTCAATCTATTCCTGAACATTACAAAGTCTCCTCTCATTGGCTGGCTGATTCCTGTCCTCCTGGTATATGAGCAGGCCCCACCGAACTACAGATTCATTCCAACCATTCTACAACAACTACAACAACTACTACTGAGCTCTCTCCAGCTACATCTAACTACTATGATGCTGTCTACTGATATCCTGATCCTGACTCTGGTGATCCTGTACCACTTACGACTGATGCTGCTGCCCTTGAGGAACCAACAAGCAACAACAACAACAACCAAGGAGGGCTTCTTCATGAAACCTAAAGTGAAAAGAGCAGCTGGAGATGATGCCACTGAGGAACCCGAGGACTCTGCTGCATTTCTTCTTCAAGCCCCGATTCGGAAAGAGGATCTGTGACCGTGAAGAGAGGAGTTGCTGAGTACACGACCGAGCAGCCAGAACACCTTGTCAAACGAGGCATTGAGAGTGGAACTGAGACCCCTGAGGATTCTGCTGCCTTCTTCTTCAAGCCTGCCTTCGGAAAGCGATCTGTTGAGAAGAGGGGATGTTGAGGACGGGCACTGAATCAACCTGAAGATGCCGGAGCATTTTTCTTCAAGCCTGCCTTCCGACGAGCAGTCGTGAAAAGGGGAGTCGAGGAACAAGCCACGGAGTCCCCCGAAGATTCAGCTGCCTTCTTTTTCAAGCCTGCCTTTGGAAAGCGATCTGTGGAGAAGAGGGGAGTTGAGGGAACTGCTGCCCCTGCTGATGAAGGTGCCTTCTTCTTCCGACCACGAAAAGTACGACGAGGTGTAGAGGAAAGTGCAACTGAGGAACCTGAAGATTCTGCTGCCTTCTTCTTCAAACCACGATTTGGATTTGGAAAGCGATCTGCTGATAAGACGAGAAGGAACCAACACTAGATGTCACACACTATCTAGCCCCCCTTAGGACAATTAATTGGCAGCTGCCAAGCTCTTTTATAGTCGCTATGCGACGGATTAACAATACACTAGGGGACACTATTTGAATTGATTTTGTGTGCAGGTGTGTGAAGGTGCGTGTGCTGGTATGGAGAGTGTTTTGAACTGGGTTTAAATCCAATGTGGTCGTGTGTGTGTGTGGCGGTTTATTTTTTTCAGAATTTTTAAAGTTAAATTTTTATTTGAGTGTTTGTGTGAGTGAGAACTTTTGTTGGTAAAAAGTGTTTTTTGTTAAGTTGATCTTTTTGAGTTTTGTTTATTTGAACTTTGAACAATTTTCATATTATGAAATATTTGTGTTTTGAACTTTGTCTCTGCTGCTGCAGTGGTGGTTTTGAAGGATCTAGATGACAACACTAGGACAACAGACAAATGCAAGATATGATCATGTGAATCTGTATCCATGACAACAGACAAATACAAGATATGATCATGTGTATCTGTATCCATGACAACAAAACACATGATGACGTCATACCTTGGTTACTTTCTTCGACTGGAATAACTCATCTATCTCATTCAAGTTGAGGCGATATATCAGCTGAAGGGATAATAACCGGGATTAGTTCACAAACTAATTAGTTAACTGATTACACATCACAAAAGCCATAAAATAATTAGTTAATTAACTGATTATCACAAAATACAACTTGTATGCTTACATCGACTTCATCGACATCCTTCCAAATAGAATTAGCCGCTTTAGCTTCGGGAAGTTTCACCCAGTTGAACACTTTCAGAGGCTTGTTGGGCCCTGTCATTAGCATCCTTTTCTTGGGCTTATCTGCTCCCGGTCTTGCCTTCCTTCCTGGAGAGATAAAGTGGTTGGAAGGTGGGAGCGGGGGTATCAAGATCACAGATTCAAATGAAGGAATAGAAAACTAGCGAGATACAACTGAATGTTGCAAAGTTCGTATAATTACCCTTTCTATTCTTTAGTGCCTCCAAGTTGCCCCGGGGTACAAACGAGCCAGGTGCGGTGGGGGCATCCGTTGGGGCGGAATCCGAGAGGAGACGACTATCCAGGATAGGGACAGCTGCACCCGGAGGAGGGGGTGGAGGAGGAGGTGGTGGCGGGGCGTTAGGCGGCCGTGGGGCTGGTGGGGCACCTGGGAGATGGGGGAGTGTTGCAAAGTTACAAACAGAAACAAGATATTATAGTTTCACTCAGACGTTAGTTACTACATAGTTACTAGACGTTATCATCCCTAACTAAATCACGTTGAGTACCAACACCAAAGATTACCTGGTACTGGCGGTGCCTTTGGAGCATTAGGAGGCCTTGGGGCGGGAGGAGCGGAGGGTGGTTTAGGTGCATTAGGGGGTTTGGGTGCTGGTGGGGCTCCTCGTGGTGGTGGGGGTGGAGGGGGCGCTTTAGGGGCATTAGGGGCCACAGTAGGTGGGGGTGGAGGTGCCGGTCCATCACCACTGAAGGTGAGTCCTGGAGCTATGGCACTGGTGGGGGATCCTACCTCAGCTCCAATAGACTTGGTCTTAGTCACCAGGAAATCAGCAACTATGGGAAGGAGATTGTATAATAATCATTTGACATTTTATAATTAATTAAACTCAATTTATAATTCCATATATACTTCATAATCATAGCAATGGAACTAGTAAGGGTTTGATTCCCTCACAGCTACCCTTTCTCTAACTATATGATCCCTTGGAACTGAGGTTCAGAACACACACACGTACCATTTTCAGGTGTGTAATTGCCCGCCTTGAGGTCATCCTAGTTTGAATATCTCGCTTTGTTTGGGCACCTTCTCCTCTGGTAACAAGGCCAGCCGCTACAAAGACAGTTAGGAGGGCGTTCAGTTGGGATCCAGGATAACTTGGGAAGGGCATCCGTGGAAGTGGGATCATGTGTCATTATCTTCTCCTGGGGGGGGGGGGTCATATATTGGGGGGGGGGGGGGTATATTGGGAGGGGGGGGGGGGGGGGTGATATATTGGGAGGGGGAGGGGGTTGTGATGTATTAGGATCGTGCTATTCTGGCCACGTGGAACTTGGGTTCAAAACACAACACATGTGTTTATCGCCAATTATATATCGCATATATTGCCGCTGCTTTGTCATAGCACTGGCAAGTGCCCCGGGCCCAAAAGGGGGGTGTGGGGGCACAGCCCCCACCATAAACGGGGGTGTGGGGGCAGAGCCCCCACCTTAGAAATACCCTCTAACTCAAAAAACAAAAGAGAGAGCACACGCAACACTTCTACACACAAGCGCGTGAAACTGCCAGTGCTACTATATACCATTGCAGATTTCGAGGTTTTTGATGCTTTAAAAAAGCATGTTCCAGATGAAGTAGAGAGCTGAAATTTTGTACTCCGAGTGCCCTCATATAGGAGAAGAGGCATGCAAATTTTCAGAACGATCGGATGTAAGGTAAAAATTTGCCAGAGGGGTCCCAAAATGCAAAAATGTAAAGGAGGGGAGGGGGGAGGACGCTTTTTTATCTTTGAGTGTTCTCCTAAACCACAAATAGTAGAGACTTGCCGTTTGGAACAGTGGTTCCTTACATCATTGCGCTCGGTAATAGCTGTGTGAGAACTTCGAAATCGCCATAGTTCATTAATTATTCATTAATTAGTCATTTAATATTCATTTTAACCATGGTTGCGATATGACACGACTCGAAGGTCATAAAGACTTGAAACCGGTCTTAGTCGACGCGGAATGGTCGATTTATGGGGGGTCTGACTCGGGACAAAAATCTCTATCTCGCACCGTTAAGCCGTTATTTGCATATTTATGCACCTATTCACGATTTCATGCATATTTTCAATATTTTCACTTCAGCTGGTCCTATAATGTTTTCATGGACATATTTCGACGTAAAATAGTCGATTTATGGGGGGTCGTCCCCCGAACAAAAAGTCGTATCTCGCACCGTTTAGCCGTTATTTGCATATTTATGCACCGATTCATGATTTTATGCATATTCTAAATATTTCCAGTTCGGCTGGTCTTAGAACGTTTTCATGGACATATTTCGACGCAAAATAGTCGATTTATGGGGGGTCTTACTCGGGACAAAAATCTCTATCTCGCACCGTTATGCCGTTATTTGCATATTTATGCACCGGTTCATGATTTAATGCATATTCTGAATATTTCTACTTCAGCTGGTCCTAGAACGTTTTCATGGACATATTCCGGCGCAAAATAGTCGATTTATGGGGGGTCGTCCCCCTGACAAAAAGTCGTATCTCTCACCGTTTAGTTGTTATTCGTATATTTGTGAATTATTCAAATTCGAAAATATGCAGAAATCAGAAAAAAATAGCTTTTTCTATTTTACACCAAAAAGAGCAGAAATTTAGTCCAAAAACCAATTAAATAAATTAGTTTGGATGCCCGGGCCCATGTGGTGTCACGGGGGTAACACCTTTAGGCTACTGTCATAAATGATGGATATCGGGAGAGATGAAGGCAAAGGAAATTAGGATAGAAAGAGTGCGATATAATCAAGAAAGACGAAGAGATAAATAAGAGGAGAGAGAGAAAAAAGAGAGATATAGTGAAAGAAACAGTGAGAGAGAAAGAGAGAGAGAGAGAGAGAGAGAGAAATAGTATGTGAGAGAGAGTGAGAGAGAGAATGAGAGAGATAGATAGAGATATACAGATTGTTAAGGATAACAATTAACAATTAACGAGATATGCCGTTAATTATGGCAGTAGCCTAAAGGTGTTACCCCCGTGACACCACATGGGCCCGGGCATCCAAACTAATTTATTTAATTGGTTTTTGGACTAAATTATTCCTTATGCACGTTTATCATAATTTGCATACCCTATATTATATTGTTGAGTAACTTACTCAATGCAAATATCATATCCTATGATATTATCATATTGATTATTTCCATATTGGTATAGCGATCTTACAACACCGGCAGCTGAACTAACTCATAGCAGCAGCGGACATTATATAATGATAATAAATGATAATAGCATGGTGTCAACCTCCATACTGTGTTCCTGTGTGTGCTTCCGGTACCAATTCTAAATTAAGACAATTGCAGGACACATGTGGCTAACAAAACCATCTCTCCCACTGTTCATTGAACAGTCTTCAATGTTCTTACTTTTGTTCTCAGTTTTCTATAAGGCAGTTTCTGAACGAGACATCATGGCTATTATAATAATATCCACATAAAAATACATGACCCCTTTCTATGCATTATCATACTACCTTGAGGTACTCATACTGCAATATATGAGTACCTCCCGGTAAATTGGGGCCCGAGTGTAATTACCTTTAGTGACTGAGGTGTTAGGTCGTTAGTCATCAGCATGTAGAGCTGCTCAGACATCTCCCTTGCTTTCATCTCCTCCTTCTTGGACTGAGGGGGGAGGGGTGTTACTCAACAAGGACTGGGGAGAGGGGAGGGGGTGTTACTCAACAAGTTTGGGGTTGGGGTACTTCTCGGACTGGGAGGTTTGACTAGATATGATTAGAGTGGTTGCCATGGGAGTGAATCCCGTTTGGGGACCCAGGACCCTACTCGCTATGTTATAGCAGACAGCAGTATCACATAAAATTATTTCTATGTTTCATACCTGTTCTTCGTAGAACATTCTTCTCTTTTGCTCCGCCTCCCACCGGCATTCCAACTCCAGGAAGTCATCGTTTAACAATTCCAGTTCTTCATTCTTACCTGGCCGCGTAGTATGGTTATAATCAAGTTAATAATTGTTAATTATGCTGTATAATTATTCGCTTCATTTATGGGAAAGATAATTAGAAATTGAGAGTTAGTTGAGACTTGAGAGAGAATGAAAGAGACGAGACAGGAAGAAAACGGATAGATAGCGAGGGAGGGAAAGAGAGAAAAAAGATGTCTACTTATAGGTGCAGTCCCTATAATAGCCGCACTCATTACATGATGAGTCATTATTTGAGACTCAGTCTATAACCGCTATCTCATGAGCTCTGCTACGTGCTACTTCGAAATTTCTCTCTATCCGAACTTTGCTGTTTCAGATCGGTCTTTCTCTGATCACTGTCTCTTTCTCACTCTATCTCTCTATCGCTCAGCTCCTTCTACTTTATCTTTCTCTCATCACTTACTGATCATCATCTCCAGCTCCTTTTGTAGGCGATCTGCGTTTGCTGCGTTGAACTTCTTCCCATCCTTGGCGCTTGCCAGCACTGCCATTGGTCGGTTACGGAGATCGTGAATCTGGGAACACGTGGTAAATAATTTGGCTAAAACAGCTTTTATTTAACTGTGAAACACGTTTCTATTCGGTCAAAAACAATAAACTTTCCGTGCTTTGCTCTTTCGCACGTATACAAAAAGCAAAATAACAGGGTTTGTTTTAGAAGACCATAATATTCAAATACTTTGCCTAATTTTTAAAAGGGCTGTTTTATAGAGTTGAATCTTGGATCTTGAATCTTAATTTGAATTTCTAGACTTACCATTCTTCTTGCATCTGCTAACTCATCCTCCAGCTCCTTGATATCTTTGTGGGCCAGGTTCATCTCTTCTTTCACATAGTGAGTGTCGAGCTTCGCGTCCTGCAATAATCGTGTTATTTAATAGATCAGAGGAGAGAGAAAGAGGGAGGGGATCAAGGGGAGGGGACATGGAAGGGGATTAGGGAGGGGAGGTGGGGATGCTAAAGGAGTCAAAAACGAAAGTTTTAAGCTGCAGTTGTAACTTATAATTTATACTGGCCAGCTGGGGCAATTTGCACAACAACTTCCATAATTCATTGTCCCCCTTTCTTTCTAAACCCCCTTTCTCCTGTCCAGCCATTTTTCTTCGGACCACTCTTTTTGTGGCCACCCTTTTTGTGACACGTCTTTTTCTCTCTAACTCTTCCTTCCTCTCACTCTCTCTCTCTCACTCACTCTCTCTCACTATCTCTCACTATCTCTCTCACTCTCTCTCTCACTCACTCTCTCACTCTTCATTCCTCTCACTCTCTCACTCTCTCTTCATTCCTCTCACTCTCTCTCTCTCTCTCTTCATCTCTTTTACCATTGTATTAGTTCTGTAGAAGAGGTGATTGGCAAAAGAAATTGGCCGCTGTCTACTGCTGCAGCTTTAGACCCCTTTTGTTATATTTAGCCCAATTTAATTGTTTTTACTGACCCCTATTTGCTATATTTAGCCCAATTATTTACTGACCTCTAGTTCTCGTTTCTTCCGTTCGAATTCATCCTTCAGCACCTGGATCTGATCCTCTTGTTGCACGGCCAGTGTGTAATACTCCAAGTACTCTAGGATAGGGGAGTGAGTGGGTGATTATATGATTATGATTATAGGTATTAGGTCTCTGGCTGTCAGAGCATTGGCCTGACAGATCTCTGGATAATGCATTATTGTAAAGCATCATACATTGTTATAGGGGCCAGAGGGATGAGGGTGAGATGATTACATATGGTTTATGCAAAGCCAACAGAAAATGCTGACCCTAATGGGAGGGAGAGAGAAAGAGAGAGAGAGAGAGAAGGAGGAAGAGAGAGATAAAAGAGAGCTGAGGAGTTTGGAGAAAGGGGAAGAGAGATCCTCATTGTTATGCAGTTACCTTCGCGTATGGTTTTGTTCTCCTGCTCCAACATTGCAACTTCGTCTGTGAGCTGTTTTCTGGAGGGAGGGCAGTATTTTAGAAAGTTAGATTCAGAACTCTACGTCAATACAACAGAGTTACCATGACAACAGAGTTACCAGACAACAGAGTTACTAGGCAACAGAGTTACTAGACAACAGAGTTACTAGACAACAGAGTTACCATGACAACAGAGTTACTATATGATTAGATGACTGGTTAAAATGGTCTATTACTTTTTAGTGCACGAGGCCGAAGGCCGAGTGCTCTAAATACAACAATAATGAACCGAGACCGACAGGTCGAGGTAGATCCTTTTACTTAGCTGCCAAGCCTGCGAGGCACGCTAAGTGTAACTAAAAAGTGAAAGAATCTTTAACATTATTGTTGTGTAATAGAGCATGTAAAAGCAGTCATCTAATTTTATTAGATGATTTTGGAAACAAACTGAGTGAAAGAGATAAAGATTGAGTGAGAGAGAGAGAAAGAGAATGTGAGAGAGAGAGAGAGAGAGAGAGAGAGAGAGAGAGAGACGTGTGCAGTAGTCACTACTGCACAGTGCACACGCCCTAACCCTTATCTTTTCTTCCCCTCTGCAACTATAGGTCACGTGATCGTCACGTGATGGCACCACACCAATGAGCGTCCTGCATCTGCTTTCCCTCTCTGCCTTCGATTCTCTCTTTTCCTATCTCTCTCTCTCACACACACACACACACACACACACACATTCTCTCTCTCTCTCTCTCTCTCTCTCTCTCTCTCTCTCTCTCTCTCTCTCTCTCTCTCTCTCTCTCTCTCACTTAATCTTTATCCCGTTCACTCAGTTTGTAATGTTTGTAATGTTCACACTGTGTGCGTGTGACTAGAAAGTGTTTAATTTTTCACATACCACTGCAGCGGTAATTTACTTTATAATTACTAGTGTTTTTGCAGTGGTCTAAAATTTCACAGTACACTTTAACCACCGGAAACGGTGTACTGTGAAAACTTAGACAACCGGTTAAAATTGTCTAATAAACAATATATCCCACCTGGATCCTTGAAGGACAGGACTAGATGCCCGGCTGCTGCATGCACTACTACAGATACTAGTAGCTGCACTACCAGGTACCGTACTGCTATGGTTACCATGGTTACCATGGTTACTGTGGTTACCATGATACTGATCACCACCACCTCCCATGGATGAGATATACTCTCTCACCGCATCACTCCTCCTCTCCTCCAGCATTCTCACCGCCTGGTTCCTAATCTCTGTTTTCCTGTCCCGGACCCCCTTCACTCCCATCAATCTCCTCTTTGCCTTATCCATCATCTCAGCCACGTTCTGTAACTCGGATTTATTGGAGAACAAAACCTTGTTTACTGAATCAGTCTGACATGATCTGTTTACCAGTTTCTTGTTTGTGTTCAGGTTCATGTACGATTTAGATCGTTCCATTTTCGTTTTTATTATCTCCCGACTTTGTTCTGTTCCTACCCCTTTTGACGAAGAACGTTTCACTTCAACAACTTTTGTCTCGGTGAACTTTTCGACCATTTTAGGGGCAGCCCCATACTTCCGAGCTATGGAGTCCGTTTGTGCACGAGGGAGGTAGTCTAGGAGCTGTTTGACACACTTTGTGAGATCCCCGTCACTCAACCCCTTAGCTAACCCTCGCATCAGCTTGGTCGTGCCCTCCGGAGGAAGCTTGGCGGACAGGACAGCGATGGCCTTTTCAAGTTCCCGTTTCTCAGCCGATACCGGGATTCCACCCAGAACACCAGGGATATCCTTCTCTTTTAGTTTGGGTATCTGGTGCTCCAACAGAGTCTTCAAATGGTCATATGATAGGTCCTCTAGGAGACTAGTAGCCAGATGGTTCTTGCTTTGTTCTGAGATGCTGCTATAGTTCCTCATGACAAAGTCGGTCAAGTCCTTTTTGTTGAGGAGGTTCTCGCATATTTTAACTGAAATCTGCTTCCCCTCGTTGTACGGACGCTCGTTGACAAAGTTCTCAAATACTTCATACATCTCACTGGAGTCCGCTTTTTGTGAGAGTTCCTTCATAAAGTCAGCCAAGTCGAGAGTTCCACTGACTCTCTCCCTTGCCAGGTTAATGAAATCTTTATTTGATAAATGTTTAGTCAGAGTCTTTTCTACTTCTACAGCTTTTTTAGACTGTAACTTCCCTAGTTCGGCAGATAGAATATCCGTCAAGGAGTTTATCGTTTCCATACTGCTTGCATTCTTGGAACGCTTTTCCTCGAAGTTATTGAGCAAGAGTTTAGATTTTGAGATATTTGAAGGAGGAGGGGAGAAGCAATGATCAGTCTCCACTACACCGCCTTTCTCTGGGTACCCCGACCTCTGCTGCGACCCCGACCTTTGCTCCGACCCTGATCTCTGCTCCGATCCTGATCTCTGCTCCGACCCTGATCTCTGCTCCGGGTACCCTGATCTCTGCTCCGGGTACCCTGATCTCCGAGTCCTCTGCTCCGCTCTCTGCTCATCATCACTACTCTCATCATCAGTCCAGGGCACCCTAACATTGTTCTGTACTTTCCCCGTATTAAACCTGTCTCGTAGCAGGTTGAACCTGTTCCGAACCTTTTGACAGTCAATCTCACAGTCCCGTGCGAAGATAGATTTTCCAGGGGGAGGGATGTTGCTGCGGTCTGTTATTATAGGAGGTGTTACCACAATGTGGGGTAATTTGTTGAGGTCGTTGATCTCCATTTCTTCCGTCTGGCAGGATCGATCTGTTCTCCAGATAACTGGGGTCTGAGAGAAAGCAACAGTTGTAGGAGGTTCAAATCCGTAGGATGATTCACTGAAGGCACTGCTTGTTTTTGGAATTGAGGAGTTTCTGAAGGAGTCAGATTCTGCATTAGATTGTTTTCTGAAGGAGTCACATTCTGCATTAGATTGTTTTCTGAAGGAGTCAGATTCTGCATTAGATTGTTGTCTAAAGGAGTCAGATTCTGCATTAGATTGTTTTCTGAAGGAGTCATATTCTGCATTAGATTGTTTTCTAAAGGAGTCAGACTGTTTTCTGTCACCATGACGACTGAATCTCCTGTTGTTATAGAACCCTAACGGATCCCCATCTGGATCATCACAATCACTCCCAAAAACAGTATCATCATCATCATCATCATCTGAAAGCTCCTCGACGGTCTCCTCCCTATGCACATTCTCCCTGATTTGTCCAGTGTTTGATATGGTCCTGCTATGGGACACCCTCCTGGTGCATCTCCACCCGGTACTACCCGGAGTACTCCCAGATCCCCCTGATCCTCCACCACCGCCCTTGAGCTGGCTGACATCTACCTCAATCTCGGGAGTAGCCCGCTCATATTTCCTCCTGAAAACTTCCCTCCTCCTCTCAAGATCATCCGAGGTAGAATGGAAGAACCGGTTGTGATTGACAACCTCTACTGCAATACATCTGGTAGAGTTGACAGGAAGGGGTGTGGTGCAGCAGAAAGGCTGGTCGTTAGTGATAGAAAGCCGGGGAGAAAATGTCACTACGTGCTGTTTCATACAATTCCTGGTCTTTAGGTGACCATGATCTGGAGAGAAATCTTTCAGTGACACAAAACAAAAACAATAACAGCTGTACGGAGAATGAGAGAGAAAGAGAGAGAGAGAGAGAGAGAGAGAGAGAGAGAGAGAGAGAGAGAGAGAGAGAATAGAGATAGAGTGATAGAGAGATAGAGCGATAGAAAGATAGAGAGGTATCAGGTCCGTGGAACAGTAGCACACACAAGGCCGTGATGACAGCCTTTCACATTCCGTCTCCAGTGTACTGCGAGGGAGATATACCGCGAAAAGCAAAAGGGTTGAGCAGCTTATGGGCGGTGAGAAATCATAGTTCTATACCTCTCTCTCACACACTTTCTCTCTCTCTCTCTCTCTCTCTCTCTCTCTCTCTCTACCTCTCTCTATCTATCTCCCTCCCTATCTCTCTATCTCTCACGGCCTAATTCTCAATTCTATACTGGGGGTCCTGTCAGCACCTAGTTAGAAGTAGAGAGTTGGAGAAGCCACCACCCTTTTCTCTTCCGGAAAACTTCCAATCAATGGATTTATAAACAATAATCAGCTTTATTGAACGATTTTATCTCTTATCAACAACAAATACCAAGTTTCTATGGGTTAAATAAGTTATAATTGATTGCCTTGTTCGACAAATAATTGACATATATGTCAATTATTTGTCGAACAAGAGATTTTGTCGACCAAAATATTCATTGATGTCTCCATATATGGAGACATCAATGAATATTTTGGTTAATATTTTACACAATTGTGCTTCATTGATCCAGATTTCCTTACCGGTCATTGTTGAGGTAGTTGAGAACTTGCCAACGGTCAGCCACACTGAAATAACAGGATTTTTTAGATCTCGATATTATCATAGACCCCCACCCTGACCACTATTATGTTGGGCACGTCGCGCTATCCCCTTCGCTGCCAATCTATTATGCCTTTTATGAAAGGGTATCCCAGGGTTTAAAACTCAAATTGAATTCATGATACTCGATGCGGCTGAAATAATTTCGTGTAAACACTCAATGAGGCCATATTTGATTAAGTTCCTTTTTAATGTAGCGTACTCTCTTTGTAAAATAGGGGCCGAGC
The DNA here is from genome assembly GCA_020137815.1 of Hormiphora californensis. Lineage (NCBI taxonomy): Eukaryota > Metazoa > Ctenophora > Tentaculata > Cydippida > Pleurobrachiidae > Hormiphora > Hormiphora californensis. Next base: position 809,334 of record CM035356.1, on the reverse strand, counting down.
TTTGATCCCACTGAACCACATCTCTTTCTTTCTTTCTCACTCTCTAATTCGAAGTAGCCTATAAATTATCAAATCACTAGAAGAAAATTTACGTACAAATTGGAAACGATGCCCGCCTTTGAAGTCAACTTTTCCTTGATTGAGCCGTCCTGTTGACTCTTCCCGGTTGTCTTTAGAGAGACAGCCAGTTTCACAAGTTGGTCAGAGTAGTATGGCACGGCACAACTACTGAACCGTCTTATACGGCTCTGTTTTGGCGAGGCTGTGTCTGCCTGTCCGCTACTCGGTATAGCTGGATCATTCTTTGGTGTAGCAGTGTTGGTAGTGGGCTTGAAGTCAATAGCGGAGAGGCTCCTACGCCTCCTAAGGGGAGGAGGTTCTGATGCCTGCCTCCGTAGCGGCTTCTTGCCCGGAGGAGGCCGAGGGGGGAGAGTCGAGGCCTTCCTTCTCTCCTCCATGTTATAGTAACCCTGGTTACAACCAGATCACCATATGTTGCCATAGCAACGTGCTGTGAACAGTGATACTACACATAGGAACACACAAGAACAACAAGCTGCTGTCTGCTATTATAGTCTCCACACATAACAGGATGTGTCTGTCTCTAGGTCTACATGTACCTGCTGGCTGTGTGTCTGTACAAAATCAGGGGACCTAAACACGCATGAAGTGGGATGTTATGACACACTATGATTTTGTAATCAGCTCGGAGCTGTGGATTCTTGTTTATTTTCACAAATAAGATGGTCTTTGAGGAATAAAATTGCCGGTTTAATATGCATACTGCACTTGAACAGACTAGAGCTTGGATAGTCTAAAGAATCATTACAGATCACAAACATATGTTCTTTTAGGCTTGTGAGCTTCACGGTTATTTTGTGCGTTCAGATCAGGTTGACTCTGCTGACACACAACTCCTGGAGACGTGAGAACAATAGCTACTTGCAGCAGTACCATTATATGTTCATTTGCTTTATTGTGAATGATAATACGCGAATATATCTTGAAGGATTTCTATCTGTCATGTATGTGTGAAAGCATTTCCCGACTCTTAGAATACATTGTAGTATACCAATACTATAATTATCTTCTGTTATTATATATGTAGGAGTTTTAGATACCGGAACCGGATATGCTAGCCAAGTATAAAAATAATAAAATGATAAAACATTCTTCTTCTTTTTCCAATGTGGTGATGTGAGACTTCAGTAGGGTGAAGTGATCTGCCATCGCCGCCATAAAACGATACCATTTTGCTAAGTCTTTTTTCCAAGTCTGTTCCCGGTTATATAATGAGCTTACGCGAGCCCAAAGAGCTATAAAAACGATTCATTGCTCAAAAAACAGTCTGTGTAGGATGGCAGCACATCGTGTGAAACCATGTTTACATTCATTCTTCAGGACTCATGCTCTCCCTCTATCCCACATTCAGAGCTAACAGCTATTCCCTGTTTTCTCTCTCTATCCCACATCCAGAAATTGAAGAGCTATATCGGCTATTCCCGGTTTGCGCTCTCCCACAACTGACAATCTGTTGCTACACAAAGTGAGACACTGAAGAGTTATTTTCGCAGTTTCGCACAGCTTCGCTTCTGGTAGTGGAGCTTAACTTTGTGAAAATAACTGCAACATATATGTCTTGTGAGAGCTGTCATCAGTTTGTTCAGACGATTGGTCGAGTCATATTTTATGAATTCTAAAATTCCTGACTATACTGATCCTCAGCTGAGGATATGATACCAACAATGAACATAGTATTTCCTGTGTTTAGTTTTTCATGACTAAATCCTAGATATGGCACTCTTCGAACAATAACGGGTGACAACTAAAAATCTGGACAATTTTCTGTGAGCTCTAGCGCCGGCCCCGCTTGAGATACAGCGTCAGGCCAGTGATAGAACGATTTATCAGACAATTTTGAATCAGAATAACACAACGGGAAAAACTAAAAAGTTCATTTTCATTGCGATATCGCATCAATTCCTCTTGACCCACCAAAGCATGTAGTACTTGAAATTTACACACTTTTCTAGCACCTCTAGCGCCTGTTCTTTTTGAGATACAGCTTCGGGGCAGCGATAGAATGATTTTTCAGACGATTTTGATCAAAATTAACTTTGTTTCACACTCCGATAATCTCAATTCTAATCACAGAATCATCTGTAACAAACCCTTCAAAGCGTAGTTTACAGGTAATTTGAGAAATCGCCATTTTGACGATCTCTCGAAACATTTATGACGTGGAAAACCAACTTCCCGATAAGCTAAAATGTTGAAACTTGGCAGTTATGTTGGTTATGGCATGAACAACCATTATTTCAAATTTGAGAATTTTATCTCATCGGGAAGGTCGTTTCTGATCACACAGAAATCTCAAATCTCCGTACACATGCTTTGGTGGGTCAAGAGGAAATGATGCGATAACGCAATGAAAATGAACTTTTTAGTTTTTCCCGTTGTGTTATTCTGATTCAAAATTGTCTGAAAAATCGTTCTATCACTGGCCTGAAGATGTATCTCAAGCGGGGCCGGCGCTAGAGCTCACAGAAAATTGTCCAGATTTTTAGTTGTCACCCGTTAAGATTTCTACCCAGAACTCAGGAATGCAGTATATGTACTATACTGTATAATTGTTTCTATACGACCCGGTACTTGAGGTGTAATTAAATTGTATCTTCTCGCTGGAAGAAGAGAATTAGAGAAAAATATTATCGCTGCGCTGACAGATCCGTTCGTGTTTTGCTTTGTAGAAATTAATAAAGAGTTAGTGCAAGAGATGCAGTCCGATGTGCACACATTTGTTAAGTGTTTCAGCAGCAATAGCTGCTGCAGTCAGAACTTTGAATGAAATCGAGCAAATAGTAATAGTATTATCATTTGATGTTATAAAAAATGCGGTTCACGTTTCTACTTGTGGCCCCATGATGGGCAATACCCTGCCTGTTTTTTGAATTGTTTTTAAAACCGTGTGAAGCGATTCAAACTTTGCTTTTTAGCGTTGCCAGACCTCGTTTTGATTCTCAAAACCTAATCTGAGGATGCAACAGTGCGCTCAGTTGAATACGCTTGGTATAATTAAAGCGCTTTCCAGCACCACAAACAATACTACTCACACTCCTGAGCGAAGGGCTGCTCTGTACTCGGGCTGATTGTATCTGTCAGACATGTCAGGGGAGGCTGCAGCCCTAGTTCGCTTGCAGTTCCTGGCCCTGGTACGCTTCAATGGGTCCTTTTTATCTGAAATTAATAGACAGTAACGATTGATAAGCTAGTGAATAGGTCAAATATATTATTCCACTGGATCATACAATGGCTGGTCACATGTACACCATGTACAGTATATATCATACCTTGTGCTCATGTGCAGGCCTATTGAACTATATTCAGGGTATACAATTTGAGAAAGGGTACAACGCACGAAGCCTATAGTAACAACTTAATGCAACCAACTAGTTAGAAAACCAGGTCTCCCTATTTTTCCTTCTTTCTATCTTTTCTCTTCCCCCCTCTCTCTCTCTCTCTCTCGCACCCCAAATGGGCTTTTCCTGAAAATACAACCAAAAGAAAGAAACGAAGCTAAGTTCTTTCTCTCCCTCTCTTTCTTTCTCTCTCTCTCTCTTTCTCTCACTCTCTGTCATTCTTGTTTTCTCTCTATCTCTCTACTTGGTGTAACACGCACATACCTACGAATACCCAACGCCGTTAATTAACCAATTTGGTGAACGGTACAGAACTCATAACACACAAATAAAATACATGAAAAATCACATGTGAGCATGATTGATTGACAACCTCCTCCCCCCCCCCCTTGGCCACATTGATACCTGAGTGAGATCGACGTCGCGCGCGACTGAGATCGATCTCGGAGCGAGAATAGGTTGCCCGTTGCAATGGGGTGTGCGGACTCTAGTGCTACACTCTAAGTCTACAGAGGACTCTATATCTAAATTTAGATTTAGATAAAGAGTCCAAATAAGTCTAAACTCTAGGAGGACTCTATGTCTAAAAAGTCTACAAAGGGCGGACTCTATATCTAAAAAGTCTAAAAAAAGTGGACTCTATATCTACATAAATCTAAATTAGATATAGAGTCCGCCTTTCGCCGCGAACTCGAGATTTCGGCCGTTAGGCCGGAAACGAGAGTTTGCTCTACCCCTATACTAATTTAGAAGTGTTAGGGCCGTTATTTGGGTTCGAGGTTAGGGTTAGGGTTAGTGTTAGGGTTAGGTTTTGGGTTGGGTTAGGATTTTAGACATAGAGTCCGGGTTGGAGGATTTGGCGCCAAAATGTACTAGAGGACTCTATATCTAAAAATTCTACACAGGGCGGACTCTTTATCTAAAAACTCTACACAGGGAGGACTCTTTATCTAAACCTTTTTCAAAATCTAACTGTAGATAAAGAGTCCGTTTTTAGATATAGAGTCCGCCTTGGATTTAGATAAAGAGTCCGTTAGTACTAGAGTCCGCCCACCTTGCAATGGAGCCAACTCCCCCCCGGAACCCAGATTTACCGGGCAAAACCCTTCCCCCCCTGAGCATCCCAGTAAATCGTGGTCCAACTGCAATGTTTTCCGTGTTTAAATCACTTTCTCCGCCATGGCTGATTCTTCCTCATCTTACAATTACTCATGGTCCAATTCAGCTCGAAAATTACCCGGACATGGCCTTCTCAATTTTCTCAATTTTGACTGAGCTACATGTGCCTAACCAGCCAGTTATTTGGCACGATGGGAGCGGTAATCTATGGAAGAACTAATTAGCTGCTGCTAGATTGTCAATTAGTACTTTCGTTTTATTTGGCCGTTGATTCACGGAACGTGTGCAGTGCGTTTTCTAAGAAAACACAGTACGTCTATCAGGCCAATGCTCTGACAGCCTTTTGTTTAACGAATACCTTACTCTCGTTAATTAAGCTCGCATATTTCAAGAAACTTTTAAATAAGAAACTTTTTTTCTAGGAAACTACAGGTGTGAGCAATCCAAAAACAAAAAGAATTTCTCCTTTATCAAGAAACTAAACAAGTTAGGGGTGTTCTATTTTGTTGTGGTGTCTCTGAATTGTGTGATTTACATTTGAAAAGTTTCTTATAAAAAAGTTTCTTACTAAAGCGTTTCTTAAAAAACGAGAGTAAGGTATTCTCGAGATTGTTGCTCTTGTTCTGGCTGAGTAGTCCTGACAGCAGACAGAATTTTGTTTCTCACATTCTTATTCTTTCTCTTTTAGCTTACGAATTTGTAAGACAATGCATTTTAGCTACAACAAGTTATATAAGATTTACAAGTTATTATAATACATTCTACTGTAATAGTAATATAGCAGTACTAGTACACTAATAACGACCCTACCCGTCATTTATAGTGATCAGGTATCATGGCGCAGCAGTATGTGATACTAGTTTTCCTATTGTTACTGCACGGAGTATCAACACGGATCTCAGACAATGATATCTACATCAAGGAAGGATCAGTGATGCTCCTCTTTACTGGGACAATGAAACTTGCACTCCCCCTTCAGAACGCGGCCACTTTCAAATTTGCTGCAGAGGAGGTTCAGCCAGATCTTCCCGGTAAGACTAACATCTCTCTCTCTCTCTCTCTAACATGACAATTGGCTAACATATATATAATATGTTGCCTGGCTAGACTGTGTTTCGGGCGCCCCGAACCCTACCTTTACAAATGTAAAGGGAGGGTTAGAACATAACAAATAATATGTACATTATTTGCTAACATGACAATTGGATGGACCTACATACTGGCAGTTCTTGTTTTAAATTTAGAAACTCCTTGGTCATAATCGTACAAAATTCGATCATTATCACTGAATCACTCGATTATTATAGAAAACCGTTAATGTATCTATCGCATTTACAGGTAACGGAACGATAGGGTATATCATGATTCGAACCGATGACGCTCAAATCGGTGACTTTATTACAACTTTTCAGTACCTTCTCTGGAAATACCCCAACATAATTGGAATATTTGGGCTGTCAAAGTCAAATTCTGTCACCGAACTCGCTTCCTACATATCATCCATGAGGTATAATGAGGAGTAATACTATAGTTGTTCGTGGGATTAGTGTGAGGGTGTACCCAACTCTATCAGTGGGCAGAATGGTGGCCAGCCTCGTAATATATTAGTTCGCCGATAATTGTAAATCATGTCAAGGAGTCCTAAATTAACAAAATTCAACTTCATCAGGACCCCTTCCTTTGTGCTGAATGGTGACGGAGTTGCAGATTCATTGTTGGACATCTACGGTTACCAGTCCATAGTGACACTCAAACCATCCCAAACAACCCAACTAAACAAAGTTCTTCCTAGGTAATTACCACAATAATAATAGTTCATGTGTTGATTGGACAAGTTAGACTCGCTGGATATTATTGGAAGAAACTTGTCCAATCAACACATGAACTATTATCGATCATGAGACTCAAGAATAGTCAAGCAATACATTATTTGTATAACCACAATAATATTAAATTTTAAATTTGTTACATGAATAAGGAAACTTCAAAAAAAGTTACTCTTTAAAAACACGGGTTGCATAGTAATTTTGAAAAGTGTTTTTACTTTAGACCAATTGCAGTTAACAAAATTTATAAAGGTATAAACATTCGATTATTCTCATTTTCAGCATTCCCGAGTTAGTTGGAGCTAACTCCGTCTCAGTCCTATACGACATTGATAACCTAGATAGTACCAACATGATGCCAATCCTGGTCAAATCACTTCGAACAAACTCGATAGATGTGGAGAAAATAGTGACGTTCAAGTCCCGTGATTTAATTATCTCAAAACTATCACAGTGTGTCCAACAAAACCGAACCATGGTGATGATTATGATCGTGAAAAAGAAGGTTACCGAGGAATTTATTAATTTCATAGCGGACAAGATCAATGGTAATGACTACTACAGTATTAGCTAAGCAATTTACGCATATCTCCCGTTTGTGCCGCACTATTATAACTGACATTAAAATTAATATCTCCGCTTCTAAATAAGAGCTGTTTGTGAACATGCTGTTTGTTTCAGGGAGTGACGAGTTGAGGGGTAAAGCATCAGTTCTACTGATCCACACCAGCAGTGGGTGTGTTTTGCCCTACCAGGATGCCTGGAAAACAGCTGGCATCCACTACCTGAGACTCTGCCAGACCCGCAAAACAGTGCCAATACTGGAAAAGTATCTGAGAGAAAACCCTCTGGTGGAGGCAGATACAAGGACACCTCTTGTACCCTTGTTTGAGAAGGCGATTAACTCCACTGGATGTGAAGGAGGAACTAATTTAACATGTTTGAGGGAGCTCTTTCTTCCAACTCCGATTAGCAGCACCGGGTTGACCTTCTCAACGTTCAACCACCGTATCTACTACTCAGTGAAACCCTTTGTGGAGGGCCTATCCCGTGTCAATTCAACCCTTCTATCTGAACACCTCTCCAGGCCTCAAAGCACCTTTCAACCCATGGATAAGACTTTATCTGAGGAACTAATAAGGGAATTCAGCGAAGTTTCCAAGCCCATAAAGGATGGGTACCACTTTCATGACCAGGGCCATTTCCAGCCCAAAGTGGAGTTTAGTGTACTTTATAACAACGAGGAACGCATGCTTTGGTCAGAGGGGGATGATGGAGATGAATTGGAACAGAACCTTACAATGTAAGAATCAGCCAAATATCTCTAATGATATCAAATGAACAATTACTAATTAATACTGCTAATTACAATTATATCTTTCCAACTAATCCAAACTCCAAGTACTAATCCAAAATATATTTCAGGCTGGTTTCATCTCTTCCCGGCCGAATGCATTGTAGTGTGGAATGCATGGCGGGATATTACCGGGACTTGTCTCTGTCAGAGGGCCTGGCAAACTGCTGGAAGTGCACCAGGTGTGAGGGTAACAAGGTATCCAGTACAGTGAATGCAGCCTACTGCATGGAATGTCCTGAGGGAAAATATGTAAGTAATGTTTGAACCTTGTCTCAACTTGATGTTGATGTTGAGAAACGATACTAACGGGGAAATTATGGGCAGAACCCTCTACTTTTTACAGTACTAAAAAGTAAAAAGTATAGGGTTCTGCCCACAGAAACAGTGGTCTGTGATTATCTCAACTCCTCCTTTATAACACGTGTCACACTCTGTAGGTAAACAATGAGCGAACTAACTGTTCCCGGACTGCAACCAACGCTGATTTGATCGGGACCAGCCTGGGAAACATAGTCCTGGTCCTGGCTGTACTGACTTTCATCTTAGTCGGAGTTATACTCGGTAAATATATGAGGCATAAACTCTGGCCACTGGCACGTTATTTCAGATACCTTTCTCCCAGCGCGCCGCTGGGAGAAGGTAGCTGTAGTTTATCCGCCAGTGGCGGATAAACTGGTTTAAATCACGACGACGATCCTGAGGCGTAGCCGAGGGAGAGGCGGAGGGGTTTAAACCAATAACGTGCCATTGGTCAGAGTTTATGGGTTATATACCCTGCTTTAGTTGTTTGTTTCAAGTATTACACACTAACAAGAGAGAGAACACTAATCAAAACACACAAAGAGAACTGAGAAACAGTCAAAAACATCTCTCAATTGAGTGTATATTGTTTGGTAACAGTTACTAAGGAGAGAGAGAAAGAAATAACAAGATATGGGGCATGCCAGACATAACACAGAGGAATTGAGATAGTGAAACAAAAGGGGAGATAAAGAGAGAGAAATTGACGGAATGTGTTGTTTCTTTCTCTCCAATGCAGTGTGTAACTCTTGCAAACAGTGTTCCCTCTGTATTTCAGTAAGAACTGATCATTTACACACACTTTGAATGTAACATAGGAGTTAATAATAAACAGCCAGCCAGTGGGAAATAATCTGCCGCTGGACTGGCTGTATATTGAGAGCGCGCCAGTGGGACTTCTCGCCGCTGGCGGGTTATTGAAGTTAGCAGGGTATATAATATCACAACTCAAATCAAGACATACTTTCTTCCCCCATGACAGCCGTTTTGACACTACTTGACACCCCATTGCAGTGTTTTATTTGTACTTTTGGAATAGTAAGGTGGTTAGAGCATCAGGAAGGGACCTTGCTATCTACATGTTTCCTGGGATGCTGTGTGGCATCCTCAACGCTGCTCTGGTATCCAGTCCACCAAGTAAGATCTGGGAGTGCCTGAAGTAGTGAGACCCACCCAGTTCTACCCGGCCCCGGCCCCTTCTTGTTTTATCTGAGAGTGCAATATACCCACCCAGTTATACCGCGGCAACAGGTTCCAATAGTGAAATCTGATCGGTTATTATAGCCCCTCGATTAATCCCCATTCCCCAAACTCTCTCAGTCCAGATTGTGTGTGATGGTATACTCCTGACAGCTCACTTGTTCCTGACCCTGACCTTGGTCCCTATTGTGATACGGACTCTACGAATAGTGGTTATCTTCAAACTTGCTGCAACAAACAACAGCGTTACAATGTAAGCAATCCCGACAAACCCAAACACAACTTTAGACCAGGAACCGACCGAAACAAGTAAACAACCAATCATAACTCGTTATTTAGGTCACGTGACTGGTTATCAGCCAATCAGGGACCAGTATTTCCTGATTCGGTCGGTTCCTGGTTTAGACCTCCAAACTTCCATCTCTCATATATTGACTAGGTATAACAATACATCTCCTCAGGTACGTGAAAGGATGGTATGTTTATCTCTGGGCTATTCTACTTTCTCTCCCTATTCTAGGATGTCTAGCTGGCAGCTTCCTCTTCCCCCAGTTCAGGTTAGTTCTGTTCTCCTTTCACTCCCTATTCTAGCTTGTCTAGCTGGCAGCTTCCTCTTCCCCCAGTTCAGGTTAGTTCTGTTCTACTTTCACTCCCTATTCTAGCTTGTCTAGCTGGCAGCTTCCTCTTCCCCCAGTTCAGGTTAGTTCTGTTCTCCTTTCTCTCCCTATTCTAGGATGTCTAGCTGGCAGCTTCCTCTTCCCCCAGTTCAGGTTAGTTCTGTTCTCCTTTCTCTCCCTATTCTAGGATGTCTAGCTGGCAGCTTCCTCTTCCCCCAGTTCAGGTTAGTTCTGTTCTCCTTTCTCTCCCTATTCTAGCTTGTCTAGCTGGCAGCTTCCTCTTCCCCCAGTTCAGGTATAATTATTATACTAAGTAGTCAGTAGTTAGTAGTATTGTACTGTTCTATGAAATATGTGATACATGAATTATTAGTGATACATGAGTTTTTCTAATGATTCAAGTGGTCGACTAATATATCAGATGAACCCATATCGTAATTCTAAATGTACAGGTACATGAAGAAGCTATCGATAGAGGAGTTTCTACAGGAGAACATGTCCATAACAGAGTCCTGTAAAGCCCAAGACAGCAGCTTAGTTTACACCATCATGGCCTACGCGGGACTCCTACTTCTTCTTTCAAGTTACCTCGGATTTTTGAGCCGCAAACTACCCGACAACTTCAAAGAGTCCATGTACATTTTCATGTGTTCGGTCATGGCCCTTGCCTTGGTTTCTACTTTTGTACCTGCCATGGTGCTACTTCCAGGGAAAAAACAGGTAAACAGGGGACATGGTAATTACATAATGGCGGTATTTAGGGTATAATTTTGCTGTAAAGCGGGAATGTGATCCAAAAGATACTTTTACATATGTATATTAATAATACCCTCCAAAAGATATTACTATCACATGATATTCTCTGCTCAGGTGTTTTCCCTGTCTCTGATAGTATTGATCCTTGTGATTGCTGTCAGTTGCCTCATCTTCCTCCCAAAGCTGATCATGTTGCGAAAGAACCCTGAGCTACGGAGGGCAGTCACCAGGAAACGAAACAGTAGCAAGTATGCAAGCGTCAGGAGTACTGCTACTACTGCAGCTAGCTAAAACAATATAGCTAAAAAATAGCTAAAAAATAGCTAAAACAATAGAATGTTAGTAGGTACTATCGTGATATTATTATTATAGTGGCGCTGTGAATTATATACTCAATACTGTTTCCATAAGGCAAGATTCCATCCGGCTGCCCCAAAGAATGCAGGGTTTCGCAAGACTAAATTGTAAATGTTTTTTGGTTGCTATATGGAAACCAAGGACAGTCTGTAATGGTGGGCGGACTCTAGTGCTAACGGACTCTTTATCTAAATCCAAGGCGGACTCTATATCTAAAAACGGACTCTTTATCTACAGTTAGATTTTGAAAAAAGTTTAGATAAAGAGTCCTCCCTGTGTAGACTTTTTAGATAAAGAGTCCGCCCTGTGTAGAATTTTTAGACATAGAGTCCTCTAGTACATTTTGGCGCCAAATCCTCCAACCCGGACTCTATGTCTAAAATCCTAACCCAACCCAAAACCTAACCCTAACACTAACCCTAACCCTAACCTCGAACCCAAATAACGGCCCTAACACTTCTAAATTAGTATAGGGGTAGAGCAAACTCTCGTTTCCGGCCTGACGGCCGAAATCTCGAGTTCGCGGCGAAAGGCGGACTCTATATCTAATTTAGATTTATGTAGATATATACCCTGCTAACTTAAATAATGCGCCAGTGGCGAGAAGTCCCACTAGCGCGCTCTCGATAACCAGCCAGTCCAGCGGCAGATTATTTCCCACTGGCAGGTTATTTATTTTTAACTCCTATGTTACATTCAAAGTGTGTGTAAATGATCAGTTCTTACTGAAATACAGAGGGAACACTGTTTGGAAGAGTTACACACTAAATTGGAGAGAAAGAAACAACACATTCCGCCAATTACTCTCTCTTTATCTTCCCTTTTGTTTCACTATCTCAATTCCTCTGTGTTATGTCTGGCATGCCCCATATCTTGTTATTTCTTTCTCTCTCTCCTTAGTAACTGTTACCAAACAATGTACACTCAATTGAGAGATGTTTTTGACTGTTTCTCAGTTCTCTTTGTGTGTTTTGATTAGTGTTCTCTCTCTTGTTAGTGTGTAATACTTGTAACAAACAACTAAAGCAGGGTATATAACCTATAAACTCTTGCCACAGACGCGTTATAGGTTTAAACCCCTCCGCCTCTCCCTCGGCTACGCCTCGGGATCGTCGTCGTGATTTAAACCAGTTTATCCGCCAGTGGCGGATAAACTACAGCTACCTTCTCCCAGCGGCGCGCTGGGAGAAAGGTATCTGAAATAACGCGCCACTGGCAAGAGTTTATGCCTCATATAGAGTCCACTTTGTTTAGACTTTTTAGATAAAGAGTCCGCCCTGTGTAGACTTTTTAGATAAAGAGTCCTCCTAGAGTTTAGAATTATTTGGACTCTTTATCTAAATCTAAATTTAGATATAGAGTCCTCTTTAGACTTAGAGTGTAGCACTAGAGTCCGCACACCGTCTGTAATTGTATAGTACAACTTGTACTTGTCAATGTCAATTTCACAATAGCCATTTCAATTTGGTGCAATTTTTCAGACACCCAAGAGTACAAACAGATTTACCTACGCAGCGTTCATGAGACCATGGTCTAAACATCGGACTAAAGCCTTCCAAACCAAGTACTATGTCTCTGCAGCATTTGATCGGCACTCGGCGTGGCAATAAGACATTAAGACAATGAGACAATCTTAACACAAATACAAGAAGCTAGAAAATTTATTATTATTTCGCAATTTGCATGATTTATTTAATATTGATCAACTCTTTTTGCACTGTAAAATATCTGGACATCTGGTTATTAAAGTTTTATTACTGTCTGTCTGTCTATAGAGCACACGCGGTATTTGTTAAACAACGCTGCAATATAACGCGCGCGTTACTTGGATAAAATACCCGCGCTGTTCAGGTTCAATATAACAAGCGTCGCGTCGCGGTAAATAAAAAAAGTTTCTGAAAATTTGTAGGCGTGAAGATATTATATTTACTTTACTTCAAACAGCAATAAGGAACCATAATAAAGTTCAAGAGCCTCCAAGAGCGCACCCCATCCAAGAGAGACCAAAATCAAGAGTGCACCACAATCAAGAGAGACCAAAATCAAGAGCACACCACTACACATTCCAACACACCGCCTGATTTCGAGTTTACAAGCATCTCTGATGAGACACTCCGAGCAACTTTATTTGACATGGGGACAAAGCATTGTGAGTTGGATCCTCTTCCCACATCATATGTGCGGAGTCTCTTTGCTGAATTATTGCCTATCCTTTCTAAAATCGTCAACTCTAGCTTAACCACGGGGGTCTTTCCTTCTGAACTCAAGACTGCTCTGATTCGACCCCTCATCAAGAAAGCTGGTCTAGATCCGGATGATCTTGGTAACTATAGACCCGTCAGTAACTTGCCTTTTCTTGGTAAACTTATCGAGAGATGTGCAGCAGATCAGTTTGTGAAGCACCTTGAAGACCATGCGTTACTGCCCAAAAACCAGTCTGCCTACCGTGCGAACAAGAGCTGTGAGACGGCGACTCTCCGCATTCTGGATGATCTACTAATGCTAACAGACGATAAATCGAAGGTTGCACTTTTACTCTTAGATATGAGTGCTGCATTCGATACTGTTAACCATTCTGTCTTGCTGCAAAGACTTAAGAAGTTGTATGGGGTGAAAGGTACATCTTTAGCATGGTTTGAGAGCTATCTCACGGGGAGAACTGCGTCAGTATCGGTTGGGCAGGTTAAGTCGACTCTTACAGCAATTGGTATCGGGGTGCCTCAGGGTTCTATTTTGGGCCCTATTCTTTTTATATGCTACACTGCAGAGCTGGAATCGATTGCCTTAAGGAATGGTGTACATATTCATTTTTATGCTGATGATACCCAGATATACGCCGCTTTTTCGACTGAGAACTTTGCGGAGACCGAACAGAGACTTCGAAAGTGTGCCACGGACATACAGTCTTGGCTAACAGCGAGCTTCCTGCGTCTCAATCCATCTAAGACTGAGATCCTGATACTATCGCCTAAAGACTCCAATACTCAAAGCTCTTTCCAGCTGGTTGAGGGCGCTGAACCTTTACCTGTTGCTACTTCTGTGAGGAATCTGGGAGTGTATTTTGATGATAGGCTATCTTTTGATGAACATGTGACCAGAATCGTCAACTCCTGTAATGCTACATTGGTGAATCTATGGAGGGTAGGAGGTAAACTTTCAAGGAAACTAAAGACTACCCTTGTGGCGAGCCTTATACACTCTAAGTTGGACTACTGTAACTCCCTGTTGACTGGTATTACGAAGAAGAATTTAGACAGACTGCAAAAGATCCAGAATGCTGCTGCAAGGTTCATTTATGGCCAGAGAAAATGGAGGGGTACTACCAACTTGAGAAAAGCACTGCACTTTCTCCCAGTAGCTGAGAGAATTGAGTTCAAAGTATGTGTACTGGTGTATAAATGTGTCAACGGAGTTGCACCTGGCTACTTATCTGACCGAATTCAAAAAAGAAGGAGGAAATCTATGAGTCTCAGAAAAGATGACGACAACCTTCTCTTGGAGACACCAAGGGCTAGGTATAAACTAAACGAAAGTGCCTTCAGTGTATGCGGCCCGAAGTTTTGGAACCAATTGCCAAGAAGACTTAGATCTGCCGAATCCTTAAACAGTTTTAAAAGAGATCTGAAGACGCATCTGTTTGGAAAGGCATTTGGGTAGTTTTGGCGTTAGAAGTCTTCTGTGTGGGTTGTGGTTTGTTTTCTGTCCTGGCGTTTGTGTTAGGCTTTGGTTGCATCGGGGGTTTGTAGTGAGGTCTTCCGGTGGAGTCTGTGAAGTGGTGGTGGGGTCTGTGAAGTGGTGGTGGAGTCTGTGAAGTGGTGGTGGTGGTGTCTGTGAAGTGGTGATGAGGTCTGTGAAGTGGTGGTGGAGTCTGTGAAGTGGTGGTGAGGTCTGTGAAGTGGTGGTAGAGTCTGTGAAGTGGTGGTGAAGTTTGTGAAGTGGTGGTGGAGTCTGTGAAGTGGCGGTGGAGTCTGTGAAGTGGTGGTGGAGTCTGTGAAGTGGCGGTGGAGTCTGTGAAGTGGTGGTGAAGTATGTGAAGTGGTGGTGTAGCATGTGATGTGGTGGTAGGGTCTTTGAAGTGGTGCCTCGTTTGGCTTTGAAGTGAGGTTTTGAGGTGATCTGCTGAGTCTCGGTTTGGAGTTTTAGAATCATCGTGGGAAAGGCTGTGGGAAAGGCTGTGTTGTGGTGAAGTCTCGGATGGGAGGTCTTTCCTTTTACGTCCTACATTCCTCTACTGTGCTACATTCCTATCATTACTACATTCCTATTTTGACTACATCTCCTATAACTACATCATCATCTGAAGTCCTTTCCTCCAACATATGAGTAGAGTAGGGGTCTGATATCATGTCAAGAGTGTCGAGTTTTTTGAGTATATTTTTCTGGTTGTATTGTGACAGTGTGTGTTGAGTTTCTTTCCTTTCTGGCTAGAGTAGAGTCATAGGTTCTTTGAGCGAGCGAGTGAGCCAGCCTGAACAATGTTCAGTGAACATCACGGAGGGTATTACGTTCTCGAAGACATCAAGACGATAAACATACATGGACTTTATACGAGTGTGTTTGGAGAATAGACTCTAGAGTTTCTAAGTTGGGCAGCTCTTAATTTTATATCTTCTCTATCCTAGTTACCTTAAAATTACTTTAAATTAGAACCTAAATACTTACGTCTAGTACAGTTATCTATCTTACAGCTTACTATAATTAGCTTAACGTTTTTTTCGTACATTAAATTTTAAACCCAACCGCATTAATTAACTTATTCTGACTGGCCATTGCACTGGTCTCCTGCCTTTTTATTTTTTACTGCTCCAATTAATTAATTTATTAACAGCTTTGTATTTAACCTATCTGACTGACCTCTGGTCTCTTGCTTTTTATTTTTCTACCTCGTTATTCATTAATTAATTAATTAATTTATTACCAGCTTCTTTAGAATTTTCCATAGGCCATTTATTAGATCATAACCTTATATAGCAATTAATATGGTTAGTGTGTATTACCTTATCGGTTATCCTGTTACAGTTACTTTATCCATTAACTAATTACTTAGCTATTCGCCTCCTTTTTAGATCACTAGCCTTTTACTTGAATTAATTATTAAACTATACTACTTACTTAGTATTTACTACTTACTTAGTATTTACACTATGTATATATATTATTAATCAACAGTTAATTATCTAACTAGTTATTATCTAACTAGTTAATTATCAATTATCTAACTAGTTAATTTCTCTATTATCTAACTACTTAATCACTCATCGAATTAATTACGCTATTTCTTAATTAGATATTTTATAACCCTTATTTTCTACATACATTTATATATATTATATCGAATGACTGCCGACGGTTTTTTAAGGCCTTTAGGATCTTATAATCCTATAAGAGCCGCTTTAGAAGGCTTGTTAGTGGTGGGTGCGTTGCTTCAATCGACTGATTGAAACGGCGTCCTCCTGGCACTAACAATGCATAGGCCCAAAAGCGGGATATAAATTATAATTGTATTTGTATTTATTTGTATAATCTGCAGAAGTTGTAGCTGAAGAGGTACCAGCTGGGGAATCTTCTACGGCCCCTTGTACATTCCTTGCAGAAGGCTACTGCAGGCACGGGATATCCGGGAAAAAGGAAGTGAATGGGAAAACCTGCCGTTTTACCCACCGTAAAGTCTGCAGAAAATTCAAGCTGTACGGATCTCACTCACGCCATGGGTGTAAGTTGGGTGCAAAGTGCTCAAAACTGCATCCTAAATTATGTGAGGGCTCACAGCGGAGAATGAAGGAGCGGCAGTGCCTAAACCCTGATTGCCCACATCTCCACCTCAAGGGTACACGAAGGAAAGTGGAAAACCCTGAAAGGAGAGAACGTCAGGACGTTGTTAGGACAACACAGCAACCTAACACTCACGCCACTGACCACAGAGAGAGAGTGCAGGATGAACAACTCCCTCTTAGCGGCTCACCATTGCGACCAGTTTCGCAGCAAAACCCTGGACACTTACAATCGGGTTTCCTGAGCATTGTTTTGAAGGAGGTCAGGAATGCGAGAGAAGAATCACTGAGGCAAGCGGACAGAATGGAAGAAATTCTCTCCCAGCTTGGCCCCACCCACAGCGAATCAATGCTGCACAACCAGCTGGCCCACCACTTACAAGCACACCCGCCGGTGCAGTACACCCTCCCTACAGGTACCCTCACTCAAGGAGTACATCGGCAGCTACCGACCCAAATACTGCCCTCTCAAAGATTATCCTACTAAATGGGAGAAGTATTTCACCGGCCGCTGGGGGGAACACTCGGTGGAAACTCCCCTTCATCGAGGCTGTTTTGCTCAACAACCCAAACTCACCGCCGACAGTTGCCCTTGCAATAACTGAGTCATGGTTGAAAAACTACATTGCAGACGCCCAAATCAAAATGCAGGGATACAGCACCTTCCGTTCTGACCGTCCTGATCGGAAAGGAGGAGGTTGTGTGTTATACATTCGTGAAGACATCCCAATCAGCTATGCATACTCATTCAGTGACCGGGAATGCAGTCTGGTATTGGCTTTTAGTAAAGCTAAAAACATGTTGTTTTCATGTATCTACCGTCCCCCCGAATCATCTGACCAGTCCTTCATCACAGTTATGAACGATCTCCAAGATAAAATTGATCTCCTGTCCAATGAAAGGAGCCCTGAAATGTTTATCATGGGCGATCTAAACTTGCCATTGTTCAACTGGAAAGAAGAATCCCTACCATCAGCTGCTGCTAACATAGCAGCTTATCAACGAACTGTGAACTTCATCGAGGAAAACTTCCTGACTCAGGTCGTTGACAAACCAACCAGGGGCAATAATATTCTGGATGTTATAATGACCAACTCACCACAATACGTATCAACTGTGACAACTGAAGAGACAAAGATCTCTGACCACAGAATAGTTGACTGTACCCTGGTGATAAATCCCCTTATGAAGACAGCAGATACCATCAAAAAGTGGGACCACATGAGTTTTCGAGGGTTGGACATTCCAAAAGCCAATTTTGAAGAAATGAATGTGGACATTGCTTCTGTTGACTGGGACAAACTGCAGACATTATGTGAAGAGTCTGGAGACCCTGTTGGTGACAAATTCAAAGAACTTTTCATTCTAACTGTTCTGCAAATCACCATCAAGCACACCCCTCAGAAGATTCAGCGGAGAAAATTCAGCCCCCTCGAACCACTGAGAAGGAGAAGGCGGAAGTTAAAAGCCAGACTTGGAGCAATTACTTCTGTCAACGTTAACATCTCAAAAACTGAAGAACTCCAAGACGAACTCACAGCACTTGAGGACAAGATACAGAACGCTGTAGATGAATCAATCGAGAAGAAGGAACACGGCGCCATTAAGACAATCAAGGTCAACCCACGATATTTCTTCTCCTACGCTAAACGACTTTCAAAGGTTAAATCGAACATCGCCCCCCTCAAACGTGATGACGGAACACTCACCACGGACAATACTGAAAAAGCGGAACTCCTGCAAAAGCAGTACTGCCGGGCCTTCAGTGATCCAGACGGGGGAGACTTGCTGAAAAGTCTCTCTTGGGTAGAGGATAGCAATACGATTTTAGAGGATTTCATTTTTACCTCAGAGGACATCAAAGGAGCTCTCTCTGAGCTTGATCCTGCTTCTGCCGGACCAGATGGTGACATCCCTGCTAAAATTCTCAGTGCTTGTAAAACCACTCTCGCTGTACCACTCTTTCTTCTTTGGGAACGGTCCTTCGAAGAAGGAATAACACCCCCTAACCTGAAAAAACAATACATCACACCAATCTTCAAGCGTGGTGATAAAACTCTGGCTGTTAACTACCGTCCTGTTTCGCTGACTTCTAACTTGCTAAAAACGTTTGAACGAGTTGTACGAAATAAGTTAGTGGAACACCTGGAAAGTAACAATCTCCTACCAGACAGCCAACATGGATTTAGGAAGCAACGGAGCTGTCTCACACAACTACTCGATCACATGGATGGAATCTTTCGAGAGTTAAACAGTGGAAATGAAGTCGATGTTATCTATTTGGACTATTCCAAAGCCTTCGACCGTGTCAACCACACCATTCTCATTGCCAAGCTGGAAAAGCTAGGTATTAGAGGGAAAGTACTAAAGTGGATAAAAGACTTCCTTACTGGCCGGTATCAAACAGTAACCGTCGATGGAGAAAAATCGAACTTTGAGCTTGTCAAAAGTGGGGTACCTCAAGGAACCGTACTTGGACCAATCCTCTTTATCATCTACGTAGCTGATCTCCAGAGCCAAGTGATCCACAGCAAAATCAGAACTTTTGCGGATGACACCAAGCTCCAGAAGAGCGTCGACTCGGAAGAATCAGGGGCAGAAATGCAAGAGGATCTTCAGCGTGTGGTGGAGTGGTCTGCAGCCAATTGTATGACACTCCATGAGGACAAGTTCGAGGTCATCCACTACACTCTGAACAGAACGTCCCTTCTCAGAGAACTCCCTTTCACTCATGAGTTAAGCTTATATGTGACTCCAGGTGATAACGAAATACAGCCAAAGGATACAGTGAAAGACCTTGGCATCACCCTCTCAAACAATGGCTCCTGGACAGACCATGTAATGAGGATTTCATCAGAAGCAAGACGGATGGCCGCCTGGGCACTGAGGGCTTTTAAAGATAGGTCAGTAACCACTATGCTGACACTCTACAAGTCACTAATAAGGTGCAAAGTAGAATACTGCTCACCTCTGTGGTCGCCCTACAAGATTGGTGACATTCAGGCTCTGGAAAGCATCCAGAGACAGTTTACACGACGGATCGAAGACATGGCACAACTTGACTATTGGGAGCGGCTGAAAAAGCTAAGACTTATGTCATTACAACGTCGGCGGGAGCGATATTCGATAATACAAATGTGGAAAATCTATAATGGTGCAGCACCTAATAGCACGAATACCCGGTTTTACCATCATCAACGGCTCGGTGTCCGAGCCGAAGTACCTACTCTTTACAGTGGAGCACAGAAGTCATTCTCAACAAAATACTTCCATTCATTTGCTGTAAGGGCCGCTCGGCTATGGAACACATTGCCGAAAGAGGTTAACACAGCAGCGACCTTAGATACGTTCAAGATCCTGCTGGGCCGTTGGCTGGACCACTTCCCTGACAATCCACCTGTGAAGGGTTACTCTACCCGGAACAACAATTCTATCATGGACTGGGTTTTGGAGGTTCGAGCTAAAGGGGGATGCTGAAAAGACTGACACCGTTTACGATTCTGTAATGAAGTATATTTATCAAGTTTTATCAAGTTTAATCAAGAGAGACCAAATCAAGAGCGCACCACAATCAAGAGAGACCAAATCAAGAGCGCACCTCATCCAAGAGAGCTCCCTATCCAGAAGATACCAGATGTGGTGCACTCTTGAATTTGGTCTCTCTTGATTGTGGTGCGCTCTTGATTTGGTCTCTCTTGATTGTGGTGTGCTCTTGATTTTGGTCTCTCTTGATTGTGGTGTGCTCTTGATTTTGGTCTCTCTTGATTGTGGTGCGCTCTTGGAGGCTCTTGAACTTTATTATGGTTCCTTATCCGACAATACCGGGTTCCATGATGGATACGAGGGTACTCTCGACACTTCGGTGTTGTACCACTTTGCAGGTTCACTCTGTGACCGATCGTGGTGTGCGTTTATTATCTGAGACCCCGGTGTCGGATTGCTGTTTACGTTCTGAAAATTTATTACGCTCCAGTTGCAGATTGGAGGCTGGCGCCAGTTTCTGGCGCCAGCCTCCAATCTGCAACTGGCGCAAGCTGGGAGAGTCCCTGTGCGCGCGAAATCTTCGTTGACTAGCAGGGTTTTCGATGTGATTTGCATCTAGAGTGGCGCGCGCGGCAGTGTCAGCAGTGTCAGCAGGGGCCTGCACCATTGTAACTAACTTCGGTCGCAAAATCTCTAACTGGACCCTTACTTCTGACAACTTCAAAAAATCCGACTTTAGCAGCTTTTGCCAACCGAAAAAGTCGCTCTGAATTCTGACTTCTGAAATCTAAAAACAATTTCAATCGAACTTCAATGCAACTGTAAATAATTTGGAATGCTAATTGTTTCCAATTAACCAAAACTATTTTTAAAACTTTCTAGCAACATGCCGACTGGATTGTATGCTAGCGGTAAAACTGAGGACCCGAATCCGTCACAGTTTCCCTCGCTAAACCAACTGCCGAACGAGATCACTCTGATAATTTTCTCATATCTCCAGCCCACAGAACGGTTGCAGTGCGGAATGGTTTGTAGACGGTGGTATAACGCATCTCGTGAGTCCTTCAAATCCATTTTACATGTTTATGCGTCTAAAGATCCGACAATGAGCATGAAATATACCAAAGACGGCAAAGACATCACGGTTCCATACCATTTCGTTGATCGAGTATTGGATATGGTGCATGGCAATGTCAAGGATGTTGATCTAACTATGGGTAAACTGGAGTTGAAAATTCTAAAACCCCTTGGGATGTGCACACAACTCACCTGCTTATCATTGTCAAGTATTGATAAAAAGTTCGCCTACCAGTTTTCAATCAACACCCCTCCCTTGCTAACCGAACTTGTAATGGTATCCTGTATCGGGCTTGATGAGAAATCGCTGGATTTGATGATTCGCAACTT
Organism: Hormiphora californensis; assembly: GCA_020137815.1. Lineage (NCBI taxonomy): Eukaryota > Metazoa > Ctenophora > Tentaculata > Cydippida > Pleurobrachiidae > Hormiphora > Hormiphora californensis. The sequence goes on along the minus strand of CM035356.1, from coordinate 787,722 downwards.
GCCGTTCCTTTCCGAACTACGTCTTTCTAACAACACGGACGTCACTGGGAAATGCATTGTTAACAGATTACGGACCAACCACTTAAAAAGTCTGTATCTTGATTACTGTCAGGATATTCCACCTCGAACATTTCATCATATTTTGATTTGGTTTCACGATACCTTGGAGACTCTTGCAATCCCAGCTCAGGTTCTCAAGAGACTTGACCAACTCCAACAATCACTTCACCCCCTTCCGAAGCTGAATCACTTGACAGTGACACCCATAAACAAAGGGAGAAAGGAGACCGATATGAGTGTTGACTACACAAAACAGTTGCAGCACTTCCTGAGTTCAGCACCAAGCCTGAAAACATTGGAACTGAATGAAGTTGGGTTTCGCTTGGATGCGTTGCTGCCGTTTATCGTGAAAAACCGAGGGCTGCACAGCCTGTGCGTCGAATGTGCTCCAAATTGGGCTCTAAACTGTAGCAATTTGCATCTAATAACTAACCTCACACAGTTAAAAGACCTTACATTGAATGGGGACAAAGTAGCCGAGTTTGGTTACAACTGGTTGCCCCAATGTGCCTCGTTACAAAACGTATCATTGGAACGTTCAGCTGGGATTACAGATAGGGAGGTCACAGAGGCTATCCTAACGCTCAAGAATCTGAAAGAATTATATCTCGGCTATTGTGCTAATATTGAAGGAACATTCCTTCACGAATCTCATGGAAGATATGAGAGTGTTAACGATGTTAGGCTTAAAATCGTTTATCCTGATCACCTGTGGCCTGATGTAATTGATGCACATGATCTGGGACGTGACGCGAGCGAGCGTGACTTTCCTAAGTTCATTTTATTGAAAAGCAGTAGAAGTAGGAACCGGCGATACCAGATATTTTTTTCTCAATTCGGTCTCGATCTTTTTTTGAACGACCAAAATTCGATTCGATCCCGATTCAATCTTTGAGCAATCAAAAAATTTCGATTCGATCTCGATTCGATCTTTCGGCGATTCAAAAATATCGATTCGATCTCGATTCGATCTTTTGGGGTTCAAAAATTTTCGATTCGATCTCGATTCGATCTTTGAGCGATCAAAAAATTTCGATTCGATCTCGATTCGATCTTTGAGGGTTGAAAAACTTTCGATTCGATCTCGATTCGATCTTTCGGTGTTCAAAATATATCGATTCGATCTCGATTCGATTTTTGGGCGAACAAAAAATATCGATTCGATCTCGATTCGATCTTTGTTCGATCAAAAACTTTCGATTCGATCTCGATTCGATTCGATCTTTCGATCTTTCGATTCGATCCCATAATATCGCCGGTTTCTACTGGCTAGGAACCGAAGATTCTTGATATTTTCTTCTCGATCCCGATTCGATTTTTGGGCGACCGATCAAAATTTATCGATTCGATCTCGATTCGATCTTTGGGCGATTGGAAAATATCGATTCGATTTCGATTCGATTTTTTGGGGTTCAAAAAATATCGATTCGATTTCGATTCGATCTTTGGGTGATAAAAAATTTTCGATTCGATCTCGATTCGATCTTTAAGCGTTCAAAAACTTTCGATTCGATCTTGATTCGATCTTTGGACGATGAAAACTACTCGATTCGATCTCGATTCGATCTTTGAGGGTTCAAAAAATCTCGATTCGATCTTTGGGCGGTCAAAAAATCTCGATTCGATCTCGATTCGATCTCTGAGCTCAAAAAACTACTCGATTCGATTCGATTCGATTCGATCTCTCGATCTTTCGATTCGATTCGATATTATCGCCGGTTCCTAAGTAGATACCTTGATCTTTCTGATGATGAATTTAGTGAACCAGAGTTTGATGAAGTTGAAGATGGTGAATATCCAAATGAGGATGAATCTGATCATTTAATTTACTAGCGCACCCATTGGGTGCGCTTGAAGTAAGGGCTTTTTGATAACCCTAAACCCACCCGGCTTCGCCGTGTGGTTCTTTTAGCCCCTTTCAACGTCAATAACACGGTTGCCATGGCAACTGGAGTGGTAACTATGGGGACTGGCATGTTAAAAGTCATTTGAAAATATTACCAAACTTCCACTGGAAGTTCCAAAAGTGTAAATGGCAGCTTTACAGCTTTGGGTACATGAAGTGTTTTATGAAGGAGCAGTCTGTCGCTTAGATACCGCTGAACGAACGGCCACCAATAGAGATTTCGATTACGAGAACAATGATGACAGCAGTTATAGTGATGGTAGTGATCCTGGTTGGATCTACCGTGGTAATCTTTTCATGTAAAACGGGAAGTGGGAAGAAATGAAGAACGCATCAGTTATGATGTGCCCCTGTCATGTCATGGGTAACAGTTTTTAACCATTAATTTTCATATAAGTTTTTATACATGGGTTATTAATTTTTTTGCAGTTTATTATATACTCATAATGGTATCGTATTTTCATTCTCAGTGCGGAAAAACACAGCCCTCTTAATTAATTAACTAACTATCTAATAAATTTACCTAGAAAGATCACATGTCGTTTTATCCATGAAGACCCCCCGTAAAGTGGACATCCACCTGTCAACACACCAACACCAGGCATGGAGGAACGATTTGGACCTGTCGTGTTCAGAAGTAACTTTGACTCGGGAAACTTTAGTTCGGTAGAGAGGGTGAATAATCCGGGAGAGGATGACGTTTTGGAGTTCAAGATTTGGACTAAACCAGATTGTGCCGGGACTCCTTATGAAAATGGCAACAGGACTTGGTTTCACTTTAGGTGAGAGAATTGCAGTGATCATCCAAACTCCAATTTTAGGTTTAATTTTCCATTCATGTCTTGTCCTCCCCTCCCATACCTCAGGATAGAATCATGTTACCCCTAACCCCACTACAACCCCTCAACTATAACTCCACCTCCCTCGCAGTGTTACAGGGGTACCCTCTCACAAGACGTTAAAGATAACAATGTGCAACCTGAACAAGCAGAGCAAGTTGTACAGTCAGGGTATGGTGCCTGTTTATAGGACGGTTCCTGGGAAAATAAAGTGGGAGAGAGTTCGAGATAGACCTGTCTACGAGGTTTGTTATTTCTTCTTTCTTTCTTTCTTTCTGCCTCACTATTTCTATATTTCTCTCTCTCCCTTTCTCCAACTCCATCCCTGACCCATGCCTGTTTCTTCTCCAGATGATAGAAGGCCAGTTTCATATGACCTTCATGCACACTGTTCTGGATAACAAAATAACAACCTTCTTTGCCTTCGTCTACCCCTTCTCCTACGCTGAATTGCAACGGAAACTAGACCTCTACGATTCAAGGTATATAGGCCTCTCTTTATATTACCTAGTCATTAGTCAGCCGTAGTAACTAAGTTGTGTGTATTTAATTGTTATACACAACGCGACCTTCCAATGACCTAGAGATTCACTTTCAATTAGATCTCATTCACCCTTACCCTTCTTCAACAGGTTTATGAGTCAGCCGTGGAATCTTCCAAATTGGAACTGTAACGACAACGCTCCACCCGAGGCCATCTACTACCACTGCTCCACACTCTGCAACTCCCTTAACGGCCTCAAAGTTCAACTTCTAACCATATCATCGCCCCATGGAATGACGAATGAACGGGAGAAGCCCCTCGTTCATTTGTTTCCCGATGGTCCGGAGTCTTTACCGAGGCGATTTAACGGAAAGAAGGTAATGTAGAGAGTGTGTGTGTGTGTGTGTGTGTGTGTGTGTGTGTGTGTGTGTGTGAGTGTGTGTTACCATGGTAACAATAAATGACAGTTTTAGAACTGTGATGGTTGTCATGGTAACCTGGGCCAGTAACCCTAGAGTCCTGGGTATATTATCTCGGGGAGACGGGATGACAGACTTTGATCTGCATCCATAATGTGATTTGAGATTTCTGTTAAAATTTTAGATATTACATATCCACTATCCAGGATATACAGCTTTATAAACACTAATCTCTGATAATACAATGCATTCTGGTCTCTGAAACACTATTCTCCTGCAGGTCTATTTTATCTCCGCTCGGGTACATCCCGGGGAGGTACCTGCCAGTTTTGTTCTGAACGGTTTCCTAAGTTTCATCATCCGACCTGCGGACCCCCGAGCAGCCCTTCTTAGACAACTGTTTGTGTTCAAGATAGTGCCCATGCTCAATCCTGATGGGGTGCAAATGGGCCATTATAGGTAATAAAACAGGGGTGGAAGTTATATTTACCTTAATTTTCGACGAGGGATGTGCCATAAAAGATCCAGTGGCATAATACTTATTCCAGCTTCACAATTTACATTTTTCAGAACGGATGCTAGGGGTGTTAACCTCAACCGGTACTATCTGAACCCCTCACCTACCCTTCACCCCTCCATATACGGAGCCAAGGGAGTGATCATGTATCATCACCGCGGAGGTAATATGTGAGGTGTTCGGGGGGTGTAACTTGTAAACTTGTAAAAGGTGAAAGACCGAGGGGGGGGGAATATCGGCTATATAAATTCAATTTATAAAGGTAAAAGTATCCAATAACATCCAATTCTATTGCCAGGTCGAGATTGTGAGTGTGGGGCAGATAAAGAGTTTAGGATCTCTCAATCCCCCACCATCCCATCACCCCTTCCTACACCAGTTGAGAAGGAGGATGATGGCGGAGAGGAGGGTGGTAAACAGGGGGAGGGAGTTGGGGATGAAAAACTCAACAAACAGGTAATTCACAACGATAACTAAACCATATACATGATATAACCAACTACAACTACTTTTCAACCTTTGTTACCTCTATATCTCTGTTTCTTTACCAGGTTCAAAGCATATTGCAAAACCTACGTAAAGATATCGACTGCGAAGATGAACAATTTCAAAAGAGGATGGCAGCCCGAGTTTCCGAGATTTGCCACAAAATGGCCCAACTTCACAAACGGCCCTCCCCGTCCCCTGAACCAGCTAACATATCCCTCCGAACTCGAGCCCCTCCCACCACCTGTGCAGCGGCTACAACTAAACCCCGGAATGAACCGGATCCCGACCAAAATGTGGATATCCGGGCGTGCGTTTGTGGATACTCCCCACCACCTCTCCCGATAAACATCCCCATTTTGGATCAAGGTGGCTGGCTACCGGAGGGGATTCATTGTGACAGTGGGGTTGAGATGTACCTAGACCTTCATGGGCATGCCTCAAAGCGGGGTTGTTTTATTTACGGGAATAACCTGACTGACGCCAGACAGATGGAGAACATATTGTATCCCCGGCTGATAGCGTATAATAGTGTGCATTTCGATTTTGCGGGGTGTTGCTTCACGGAGAGGAACATGTACGCGAAGGACAAAAGTGATGGCCTCAGTAAGGTGAGATAAAATATATAGAAAATATTAACCAATGCAGGATATTCTTTAGTTTTGGTAAATCTTAGGATGATGGAATTACTAGTACATCAAATTACTAATTATAACACCCACTTCCTAGGAGGGTAGTGGCAGGGTTGGTATTTTCAAGAGTACGGGTATAGTCCACTCCTACACCTTGGAGTGTAACTATAACATGGGCAGGCAACTAAACAACCTGCCTGCTGCGACCAGAGATAATGGGAGGGCCACACCTCCCCTTACTGGAAACTATCCTCCAAAATATACACCTGATAGCTGGGAAGAGGTAGGTGTTACATACACTATAATGACATGCGATGTTAGAGTTGAGGGGGCCACAGAGTAGGGGACCCCTTATTATGTTGTTTTTTACCATCTGCACTTGAATAAAAAGCTGCGGGTAGATTGGGTTCCAAAATGTACACACCATCCTATATACCGAGTGTTCCCTAATTCCCCCATCACCACCTGCAGGTGGGTAAAGCGTTGTTGTTGGGTTTGCTGGATCTGCACAACGTAAACCCCTGGTCTCGGCTACCCAATACCGATGTAGTGAATGTGCACGGTCTGAGGGGCCTCATGACCCGGGCCAACAAGGGTAACTCGAACACAGGTTAGTGTGTCATACGGAGCGTACTGTGTCTTTGATCTTTTGTGATACAATTGTAGTGGTATCAACCCAGAATTAACCAAAACGTGCATCATATTCCTAATCAATGTGATTTGTATATAATTCCTAGTTAATCGTAATTTCTGTCAGGTCCAGGAGTGCTCCGAAGGTTAGCCTATGCCACCAGCAGGGTCAATAACCCTCCTGGGGGAGAGAAACCACCAAGGTTGCCCAAGGGCCCCCGATCTGAACCAGGGAGGTCCAAAACGGTGCGAGTTAGGAGGACAACACCTGAACCTCCAGGTATATCGGTATATTTCTCTCTCTCCCTCTCTCTCTCTCCATCTCTCTCTCTCTCTCTCTCTCTCTCTCTCTCTCCCTCTCTCTCTCTCTCTCTCTCTCTCTCTCTCTCTCTCTCTCTCTCTCTCTCTCTCTCTCTCTCTCTCTCTCTCTCTCTCTCTCTCTCTCTCTCTCTCTCTCTCCCATCTCTTCCTCTTTGTTGACACTTGTTCAGCAACCTCTGACCAGTCAGATGGAAGTAAGGATGCAAGTGGGGGAGGAGGGTCTGGCACCAACACTGCGGGAGGAGGAGGGGTATCGGATAATAGTGGGGACCAGACTACTAACAAGAACTCTCCAAAAAACGGTAAAATGACATGTTTTTTATACATACCCGTGTAGAAATATCATCATTCCAACCAATGCCCATATATGGTATTGTGTGTCACGTGATATCTTCAGAACGCTCAGTAAGAAGGGACCACAGTAGGTTGCTTCGTCAAACATCTGCCTCTCTTGCTAAGCGAACAACAAGGAGGGACGTGTCGTCAGGGGAGGAGGGGGATCAGTCTGAGACAACTAATAATACTGTCCGTGCTGTGGATGTTACTGTACAATACAGGTATGTGTCACGTGATGCCCATATATGGTGTTGTGTATCACGTGATGCCCATATATGGTGTTGTGTGCCACGTGTAGAACTACTACTCAGTAGTTCATGTTACATTTGGAAACATGAATACACACTTTCAAGTTTCTGATGAACTTGTATTCTCCTAGCGTAATTCAATCACCGACAATTTAAACTTGCCAACACTTTTAAAGAATCTTTTTCGAAAAGGATGCATGTGGAATATTTGCTTTGAGAGATGTTATCTTCTTGCGGTTCAGCTGTTAGGATGTGATCAGAAGATCTCTCTCTATCTCTCTCTCTCTCTCTCTCTCTATTTCTCTCTCTCTCTCTCTCTCTCTCTCTCTCTCACTCTCTCTCTCTCTCTCTCTCTCTCTCTCTCTCTCTCTCTTTTCGGGGGAGTGTTTTGCATTTGACATGCACAGAGATGATCTATATATCACTCGGACAGATAAAGATGATCATGCGGACAACAAGTGATCGATGGATATGTAACGTAGAGATAGATAGATTTTATAGCAAAGATGGGAGGGAGAGCGATATAGAGATAGAGAGAAAGAGAGAGTTCAGATAGATAGAGAGATAGCGATGGACTGTGTGTAGAGATGACAAGCAATTTGATGCTAGCCTGCAATGAGTTGACGCGTCTGTGTGTGTAAAGAACCACTAAAGTTGCACTTCTGACGAGCACCATGTTGTAGTACTTCAAAAAAAGAAAAACAAACTCTGTACTCTGTAGATTGTTTAACACAAAGTACAGTCGGACCACCGACCATCCCGGTAAGTCGGGATCCGACTGTATTGGACTCGTGCGTCCCATTTTGAATGTTCAGAAAACATTTCATGCGCAGTAGGACTTTGTTCATACAAATCTTCCCCAGGACCCTCTAGTCTCCCTATATTTCCCCTATTTTACCAACTACCCAGGACCCTCTAATCTCTCCCTCCCAGGACCCTCTAATCCCCACTCCCTACCCCCAGGACCCTCTAATCCCCTCCCCCAGGAGTCAGGACCCTCTAATCTCCCCCTCCCCGGACCCTCTAATCCCCACTCCCTACCCCCAGGACCCTCTAACCTCCCCCTCCCCGGACCCTCTAATCCCCACTCCCTACCCCCAGGACCCTCTAATCTCCCCCTCCCCGGACCCTCTAATCCCCACTCCCTACCCCCAGGACCCTCTAATCTCCTCTCCCTCCCCCAGGACCCTCTACAAGGGTGTATATAAACTGGATGTAGATGAAGACGCCCCTCCCACTGGTGTGAGAAGAGTCTACCCAACCGCCTCTATCAAACCTGTCGACTCCCCTACACTGTGTAACTTCATAGACCTGTCCGATAGAAAACAAGGTAGTTTGCGAGTTTTAGTTTACTTGTTCCATTAGAAACTTTATAATATTGCACCCAGGTAGGAAACGTTCATTTTATTATTAGACTCTGTAGATTTGTAATTCCTCTCTCTCCCTTTTCTCTAGGAAGTGACGTGTCAGACGACCAAGGCTCAGGTAGATCAAAGCCGCTATCCCAGAAGAGTATAAGTTGTGGGCAACTTCTTGCTACAACAGCTGCAGCTGGGCCAGGGGGTAGAATTCCCAAGAAATCGCTCACAAACTTTTATCCTTCACTTCGAAACGGGTATGTGGAATATTTGAATTAATCAATAATTAACTAAGCGTAAACGAAAAAATAAAATCTCCTTGTAAATTGTGGGATATTTTTCTCACTTTTTCATAATTTTGAAACTCTCTTGTTTTTAGGTCGTCAGTTCGGAAGGGTTCGAGGAGTAAGGGGAGAGAGTGGCCACTAAAAGAATGGCATAGTGATTCTATATCCTCCGCAGGTAGAAAATAGCGGGGAATTTGATTTTCTAGCATAACAGCTATAGCAATAGCAAACAAAATAGCGGGAAATTTAATATTTTAGCGGCACTGTTATGTAAGCAGTAAGGAATCAACACTAACAAAACCACTAGTTATCAAATCCACGTGGATTTCTCATTTCTGACTTAGTGGTCGGCTATTCCCAAAATAGTTTCTATGTGTCCAGTTTAACAAAACATGTTTAATCCAGATTCTGTTGCAGATACCCAACCAGATCCATCAGCTGTATGTTAAATATCTTGTGTCATGTGGATAACTTTGGGTGGTGTTGTGTCATTGAATGTCTATTGTGTCTTTTCCATGATGTGATATTAGTTATAGGGCCCCACATTATGACATAGTTCTACATATAAATTATGTAATCGATATTTCTCTACATACAAGAGAGACTCCCTGCCCAGCAGTGAACTCCGCGCGTCTGCGCTTCATAAAAAGTCCATCATTTCAGCTTTCAGTGTGTCACAGCCAGAGGCCCATTTCAGTGCGCGGCGTGAGCCCGGCCTCTCCCGCGTCTGGCTAGCCGTCTGACTAGACGAGGTTTAACATTGTTTATAAAAACAACTTGTGCAGTGTTGCACGACAATTAATTAACAATTCTCTCTCTCTTATTTCAGGGTTACCTGCACTTCGTTAAATCTAAAAGGAACTCAGCAGCCTAAATCTTGTTGAGTAAGGAACTCAGCAGCCTAAATCGGGACCGTGTTCTCGTTTAGCAAACTATTATAATTCAATGATGGATGAACTGAGAGAGAGAGTTCAGGGGAGAGCCCGTCTCGTGGTTTTTTACTAAAGACAGTATCGCAGACGGGTTTTTTGTTATGCTAGGTGAAAAGTGTGTATACATACTGTGTATCTCATTATGTGAGTATCATATTGTACAATTTAAAACGAATTCTGTAAATTATACGTGTTTCAATTTGCTAAATGGGGGTCTTATCTGACGTCAAAAAAGCTAGGGCTTTCAAGGCTGTGGTGATCAGCGACTCGCAAGTTATACTGCTTCTCTCGGTAAGAGAGAGTTGGTTCATAAACGGTTCATTTTGAACCCATGAGTACACAGGATGGTGGAGGATGTCTCACCAATGGTCTGCCTAGTGTCATGTTGTTCCTCAACCTGTCACTGCACTGTGACAGTGTTAAGTCAGCGCCATGCCTGTTTCGTCCGGGACCATGCAGTCTGTCTGAAGGCCCGGTGTGAGAGCTAACAAGGAACATGTCAACTTTTGGTCCTTACCACCCTCGTTATCGCGCGGCTCTGAAATCCGCACGTGCAGATGAGTGTATGGTGCGCGGAAACCGGACCCTTTTCATTACATCCGAACCATTCGTCGACCGCGTTCAAAGTACAAACCCCATGAATTTGTGACGTTGTGGAACAATGTACCTACACACAAACCAGTGTACGAAATATGGTGAAACACTAATTTCGAGAATATCGTTCCGATAGCTGCTGGAATAATCTAATCATTATGTTGCCCCTCGGCCCAAATTCTGCAACTTCAAAAAGTGATAAAACTGTGTAGGTACCGGGACCAACTTCAATGCTACACACTCCAATTAGGCTTCATGCAAACAAAACTAAACACATTCATATATTTTGTAGTATGAGTTAGGTACATGTTTCCAATATGGAAGGAAATATGGATTCCATATTCTATTCCTACCGTGTAGATAGTATCTACTAGATACGAGATATGATAAGACAGGAAGAGCATTTCTTTGCTTGTAACACACATCTTGTTAGTGTACAGCTACACTGCGTTGAACGTATTATAGTGTGTAATCGTGTATATTGACAATACATTTGCCAAGACGTCTAGTGCACACACACTTGTATAGAATTGAAAGTTGCCGACCGAATATAAACAGATCTGAATTTTACTGAACACTTCGCCCAGTCTTTTAATCCTTTGGATGAGTCGCTAGAAATGTTTCATAGAAGTTAAGCTGTAGATAAAGTGTAGTGTGTATGAGCTTTTTATTGCATGGATACATCCCTCTTGCAAGTTACAAATTCGATGGCGTGAAAGAATAGAACGCTAGAGAATTGTGTTATCCTTGATCCAGTTTTTAAATAGGATTGTATAATTCCAATGCCACCTAGAGCCTTTCTTTCACGAACTCAACAACGAACACTTTGGTCCTCGTTCGTAAAGGTACACCCCACTGAGGGGTCTCCCCTTTCACAACAACAACTATACACTTGGCCACCTGCAGCAGTGCCACATAGCTGAATTGTTGCTCCAACTAATTGTTTGTAACCTATTTGTGAAGCTGAAACTTGAGTATCAGAGTAGCTACCCAGTACCCTTGTCCCATATTCGTATTTCTGGAGATTTCTATCCTCCCCTAGTGATTTCCTCTTTACAAAATAACGTTTTATTAATCCGTCACAATTTCATATTCCCTCCTACACCTACTACTCTCAAATAATCAAATATCTCTTGTGTTACATATGCCCCTATATTTCAGAAGTTGTGTGTGTGATAATCTGCGTAAAAACTCTGAGTAGTAACTATGCATGCAACTAGAGAGATATAAATAGTTTAGAGAGATACAGAGCTGATCGCTTGAGCAAGATGAGGGGAGGATTATTTTAGGTTGTTAAAATTATATGCACTTCAAGCGGATCATCTCCGACTCTCTATCTCTCCCTCCCTCCCTCCCTCTCACTCTGACCTCCATTTCTAAAATCATTTGTAAAACCCTCTCCTGCACTGTACCTTCCAGAGAAGCAAGATATTTTTAATAACCCCGTCTCTCTCTCTGTAAAGATTGAGATCTTTATAGGTACTTTCACTTGGCCTTCCCTAGACATTTCCAGCTTCGTTGATTGCATACTTTTTTGTTCATAAATTGAACTTAACGTTTTATTTTCCTCTAGTCTTTTTACCTCAGTTAACGTAAAAATGGCACCGTCTCGCGTGATCTGCCCAACCCTCAGATACCTCGGATTCGAAAGAATCTCTACCTTTTATTTTTGTTAAACCAGCTATAATATTCATCACCACATATACAAGGTGGCCCATAAATTATGATAGTAGCGGGGGAGGAGCCGTACCTCCGAAACGGTGATAGTTGCGCAAAAACAAACTACGGGAACATGCTGGAACAATTCCTGGACGACTTTTTGCAAATTATGAAATTTTTTTTCAAAAGTTCATTTTTCATTCATGAACTTTCTACACGTTCATTAATGAATTAAGGACTCTAATTTCCCGAGAGTTAGGCATTTTGTTTGGGTTGAATTTATCTTTCCAATGAGCACCATAAAAATCAAATTGAAGCACCAGGTCACATGGCAGTTGAGAAAATGCACATGCATGAATTTGGCTCTTCCTGCGACATTCAATCGGCTGTATCACGGCTAACTTTTGTTCAATCGTTTTAAAAATTTGGGAGAACATCGGATAAGCAAAGATCTTTCCTCACAAGAAAAATCAAGGTCAAAACTCAAAGTTCATTTTCATATGTTGGTAGTTCATTCCACTCATTCAGGAACCAGCATCCCTAAAGTGATGAAAAGTGGCGGTTTTTGTTTGGCCCATTCCCTGCAATGATAGAGAGGTGTAAAAAATACGTTTCCGGGCTAGTTAGTGGGTGTCCATGTGATCATGATGATATCTGACACCTTTGCTGAGCCATAATTAAGGAATTTTCTCAAATTCAAGCATGTGATTTGAGTTTTTGCGATTGGTGTCGTGCAGCAATGTTGAGAGATCTCATAGCACCTCAAAAATGATGATTAGTTCAATGAAATGAGTCGATTTATGATAGAAAAGATTAAAACAGACGTCAAAATGAACTAAACGATCATAAATCAACTTCTTTCATTGAATTAATCATCATTTTTGAGGTGCTATGAGATCTCTCAACATTGCTGCACGATACCAATCGCAAAAACTCAAATCACATGCTTGAATTTGAGAAAATCCCTTAATTATGGCTCAGCAAAGGTGTCAGATATCATCATGATCACATGGACACCCACTAACTAGCCCGGAAACGTATTTTACACCTCTCTATCATTGCAGGGAATGGGCCAAACAAAAACCACCACTTTTTATCACTTTAGGGATGCTGGTTCCTGAATGAGTGGAATGAACTACCAACATATGAAAATGAACTTTGAGTTTTGACCTTGATTTTTCTTGTGAGGAAAGATCTTTGCTTATCCGATGTTCTCCCAAATTTTTAAAACGATTGAACAAAAGTTAGCCGTGATACAGCCGATTGAATGTCGCAGGAAGAGCCAAATTCATGCATGTGCATTTTCTCAACTGCCATGTGACCTGGTGCTTCAATTTGATTTTTATGGTGCTCATTGGAAAGATAAATTCAACCCAAACAAAATGCCTAACTCTCGGGAAATTAGAGTCCTTAATTCATTAATGAACGTGTAGAAAGTTCATGAATGAAAAATGAACTTTTGAATAAAAATTTCATAATTTGCAAAAAGTCGTCCAGGAATTGTTCCAGCATGTTCCCGTAGTTTGTTTTTGCACAACTATCACCGTTTCGGAGGTACGGCTCGTCCCCCGCTATCATAATTTATGGGCCACCTTGTAATCCAAGCTCAACCTCCTGTTACTAAACAGGTAATGGCGGAACAGTATTATGAGCTAAAGGATCAGAAGACAACACCTAAATCAGACCTTGCCGTGGACGACTATACTCTTGAAAAAACAGGTTACACAGAGCTGCTCACATCTTACATTCTAGAAGTTACATGACAGGATACACAATTAGGATCACGTTCCATGTTTCATCCTCTTTCTTACTAGTAGAGAACTCAGGATATGTAAATTCTAACCCTTTCCCATCCCCAGAGCTGCAGGGATCACTAGACCCGATAATAGATAGTGGGGCAACATCATCAGCTGTGATACAAGTCCAATCCAACAACTCCACCACAATCGACACACCATGGACTGGGACCCCGGATTCCAGCTCCTCCGACACTTCCAGTACCTCAACAGGAGATGAAGAAGGGGACACACTTGATAACACAATACCCCCAATTGGGCCAAGAAAGCGTGTCCTGGCTGATACTACTAAGATGACCCCTGCCTCTTCAAGATGGAATTCAGCATTTGTTGAAGTGCAGAATAATCTCAAAAAGAAGAGGAATGCAAGTTTTTCAGGGGTTGTTAACTCTCAGGTACATCAGTATCATGTTGCTAGCAAGTTGTACCATACAAAGAGGAAACTGTTGAGACTAAAGGATTTCCATCTTGATGCACGTGCTATGAGGGACGTGGAGAAGTTTCTTGAGAGACCAGTGGCATTATTCAAGGTGATTACAGACCCCACTCATAGTCTCACAATAACTTTACAACTCGAACCCCCACCCCGTCTCCCCGTCTACCCAAAACATGCATTCTACAACTCTGACACCTCCCCTCCCTTTGCCAGGTTCGACACACGCTATGGGAGGACATTGCCCAAGAGATGATCTGCAGACTGTGTACTGATAAACCAGATGCCAACCTTGACGTTGACCTGATAATGAAATCTCTAATCAGCAATGATGCGGACTATGTGATCCCAGAGTGTATCCAGGGTATTACCGAGACAACGAAGGGTCCAGTCACAGAGCAGAGCTTTATTGTGGTTATTGGTCAGGTCAACACTGTCAGTGAGAATCACGTTGCCATGGCACTGTTAGACCAACCGTTTAACTTTGGAAAGGGTGCCGAGGAGATCAGGTTTATTTGTCTTGTTCTCTGTCCTAGCAGGACTAAACACACAAAGTCAGCTGTACAGGTGGCAAGGACGTATGCCACACTCCTAGCGGATGAGCGACTCCGACACAATCTTCTAAACACCCACTCTCCCGCGGAATTCGCACAAGGAATTTGAGGTGGAATGTACTCGGGTTCACCGGGTTCACCAGATTCGAAGGAGAGAGCTTACTTCTAAGAGTTTGAAGAGCGAGAAGAGTAGTCCGGTTCAGGAGGACCCCTGGTTCCCAGGTAGGGACCTCGGCTAGAATATCAAGAATCAGAGCTAAACACTACATCAGTGACTTTCACCCACTTTAAAGATCGGAAAAGTATTCCCTAAAATCATCTCCTCTACTCTCTTTCTCTACTTCTCGCTACTCCTACCCGGGATAGCATTCGGTGTCCTGGACTACAAGAACACTGGCGGGTACATAGACGCACGGAAAGTTGTTATTTCTCAGGGGTTCAGCAGTATCGCCTGGGCCATTCTGTCTGGTCAGCCCCTAGGTGGTTGTCAGGACGACCTATCCCAATGGTAATATACACAAAGATCATCTACACGGTGAGTCTCAACTGGGAGGAGGATGGGAAGTTTCTTTCCCACTTTCTATGCAATGGTCGGTATTGTGAACTCTCTCTTTTTGATTCTGTACGGGGTTACTGGAGCTAGTCAAGATCATGATCTACTGTTCCCGGTCTACAGAGGAGATTGTGGGAATGTTCATCTCTATCGCCTTCCTTGTGGATTCCTGCAAGTTCGTCAAGACAGAGTTTGATACGTTCTACTGTTTTGCACACGTCAACACAACGCTAACAGTGGAGGAGTTGGCCCTGTGTGACCCCCAGAAACCCCTCCTAGCCCTTCTTCTAATCCTGATAACGGTCTATGTGGGAGTGCAGATCTTCAACTTCAAGTACAGCCCCTATCTTAACGCTGATAAGAGAGTCCTGGTGGCTGACTACGCTCTAGTTGTTGCTGTCATCGCTTCAACAGCTCTAGGCAGCTACGTGTTTAAAGAAATCCATCTGGAAACGTTCAAAGTTGCGGAGGATGCTACTTTGTTTAAGTTTGTGGAATTCAAAGCCCCTTCTACAGTGGCAGTGTTCTCCTCAATAGGACTTGGTTTTGTAATGTCCATCCTGATCTTCATGGAGGGTAACATATCAGAGAGTGTGGTGAATAACCCTGCTAATAAACTACGGAAAGGGTCAGCGTTCCATCTGGATATGTTTGTTACTGGTCTAATTAACGCGGTCCTTTCCCTCTTCTGTCTGCCCTGGGTGCATGGTTCCCTGCCCCACTCTCCCCTTCACGTTCGAGGGTTAGCTGATATCGAGGAGAGGATAGAAACGGACATTTGAAGGAAAATGTGGTTTATGTGAGGGAGACACGGCTAACTAATCTTGTATCCGGTATTCTGATTGGGGTGTCCGTTCTCCTGATCCCACACCCCCTCAACCTCATTCCTATCCCAGTTTTCTACGGTATCTTTGTTTACCTCGCCATAACATCACTTGAAGAATTCCAGATGTGGGAGAGGTTCGTGCTGATCTTCACCGAACAGACTCTCTACCCACCCCTCCATTACGTCAGGAGGGTCCCCCAGAAAATCATCCACTGCTTCACCCTTCTCCAGCTCCTCCAGCTTGGTGCCCTGTGTCTGGTATCCTTTGGGGGGTCCACCTACCTAAAGATGTTCTTCCCCTTTGTGATCATCCTATTGATGCCAATTAGAGAGAGGATTCTACCACAACTCATATCAGAGAGACATCTAACCGCTTTAGACGGGGTTCATTAATTGTATAGGTGGAATGTTCGGTTACCATGGTTACCATTGTTTAGAATCATTAGGTTACCATGGTTACCATTGTTTTATAGGGACATTTAGGTGAGCTATGTACGTGTTACTGGAGTTTTAGAGTTTTGTACATTTATTTTGATATGTTTTAAAGCATAATCATTGTCCGATCTTGTGGGGATAGAAAACCTCAAATCAATAAATAATTAACATGTGTTCCCCCGGATCAAAAAAACACTCTCGCACAGCCCCGATCTAGCAGAGTCCAATAATTAGTTGATAATATTAACATAAGGAGAAATGAGAATTGAGATCCCTCACAGAAAATCAAGGTACGGTCCAAAAACCTAGAGTCAATTACACTAACTGCTACCAGAGAAAATCTCGGAAAAGACGGTCAGATCAAAATGTGCAATCCTCATCAGATAAGTGAAGTTAGCAATCCACCATTCGACCAAAGATCCAAACTGAATACTATAGGACCCAAAATCAGCCTGAAACGGAGATAATGGTTAGCATTATGATTTAGAAAAATAAGTTCCATGTTGTCATGGTAACAAGAGATATATTGTCAGGCTGTGACTGTTATATCACACGCACTAAGCTGTTACACCGAGAGGACAGTCGTATATGAGACAAAAGATCTAGTGGATTTAGTCAGTAAGTGAATTGTTACCATGGTAACCAGGGATAAAATATAGGATGATTAACTTACAAACATGATTTGGAAGAGTGAGTTACATTTGGTAGTTGTACAGGCGTTACAATAACACTGACTGTTTTCATCGTCACTATTACACTCTGGAGTGAGAGAGTGGGGTTAGTGGGGTTAGGGCAGAGGGAGGGAAAGAGGGAGTTAGTAGGGAGGGAGGGAGGGACTGTCGACTGGGAGGGATAGATCGGGAGGGAAGAGAGAAGGAAAGAGAGAGATATATTATTACCAGTGTCGAAGGATGTACAGTTAGATTCTGCCATACAACCATGTGTCACAGAGATATCCCCCGTTTTGAAAACTTTCACTTTGCGGTAACATGCGTTTGCATCTGAAATTGAAAAGTGTTGTTAAACAGAATGCAAAACACCTGATACTCCGATATATGGCCTCAAAGGGTTAAACAGAAAAAGTGGGAATATAATTAGTAGACCAACGAGTTAGCAGCTCACAGTCCATTTTTCAACTGTTTGGGGGAGTTTCGCACCAGTTACAGATTGATACCCTGATATCAGGGGGGCGCTCCCTGATATCAGGGCACGGCGCGTTCCTGCATGCCCGGCCATCTTGATGCCCGGGCCTGCAGATGGTTCTGTGGGAACCATGCGACATTGCTGCGCGTCACGTAAATTTAATGGAAAGTATAGCTAACGCGCATGTCAGCACTCACTTGCTTGCCGACCATACAGCTTGGGAACTGATGCTCGGGAATCTCTAACTGGTGCCTTTGGGGGTGAACAGTTGAATAAAAATGGACTATACCATCCAACACAGCTCAAATGTAACAACAGAAATAACAAAATTATTACCCTTGCTGCACTCCTTTGTGATCATATTCGTAGCAGAACAATCATCATACGAATCTCCACTGCACTCATAACAATACAACACTAGAAGGGGGTTATAGATGTTATAGCACTGATACTGTCTGTCTGTCTGTCTGTCTGTCTGTCTGTCTGTCTGTCTGTCTGTCCGTCCGTCTGCATGTCTGTCTGTCTTTCTGTCTGTCTGTCTGTCCGTCCGTCTGCATGTCTGTCTGTCTGTCTGTCTCTCTGTCTGTCTGTCTGTCCGTCCGTCTGCATGTCTGTCTGTCTTTCTGTCTGCCTGTCTGTTTCTCGCTCTGTCTCTCTGTCTCTCTGTCTCTCTCTCTATATATGCATGTCGGTCTGTATGTGTGACTGTCTGTATGTCTGTTGCCACTTGTCGGATACCTGGTTTGCACTCAATAAAAACATCCTCAAGATGCTGACAATTCGACATTGGTACTCCAATCTCTGTCACGTTGGTTATATTGAATTTCAGAGTTCCATTAAGGGAATAGGTACAGTCCCACCTGAAACATGGTTAATTATTTAATTAATCTTGTTAATCATTGCACTGGCAAGCACTTGACATGTTCCCAGTCTATCGGGTTCGGTGTGAGCGTAAGCGATATTCATCGCACGAACGACAAACTGTGTAGCATGGCAAGCACAAACGTGAACTTCGAGTGATCGACAAAAAAACAAACCAGTGATCGACGGGTGCTTCGTCTCCCTTTGCTTCAGGACAATCTAACTCATCTAACAAATTGGGCTGATCCTTTGCACCTGAGAGTGGGATCAGGGTGTAAAAACATGAGCAAAGCGAGCAATTAAGGGGTAAATTTAAGTACATGTGAGCACCGCGTGACATCCATTGACCAACCACAGCTCATGTCCTTATGACTATCTGATTATATAACCTGTTTTGTATTTGGTGTTTTTCTCTCTGGAGATGGCGGATCCAGTGCTGTATCTGGTTCCATAGTCCTCCTCTGTAAACGTTTTACAGATGGCGTGGGCCGCCTGTATTATAGAGTTGCAAGTTAATCAGCTATATGATTAACAACTAATCATTTCAGCGCTTTACAGTGCTGCTTGTAGTCAAATTACCGTAATGAAAATACAGTAAGGAGACGCGCACGGTGCATAACGCGCGGCAAAAAGTTCATGTGTCAGCACGTACTAGCCCCCTGATTGGTCACGGTTGCGCGTCGTCTTACTGTATCTTCGTTTTCCATTACCGTTTTCCCACTACAAGCGACCGTGATAAACATGTTATCCGCTAATTTGGAAACGTGATGATTGACAATAAACCCAATTATTCAACGTACTCTTGTATTTTCGACTTCAGTCTCTTTTCCATCATCGCTAACTTGTTTGTACGTAGCAAACTGATCATCACATACAGTGTTCCAATAGTAGACAGAGGGAGTGGCAGTCTCGAACTCTCCCGGCAAACACACCTCCAACCTAATTACAATTAGTATAGGGGAAATCATTTGTTTCTCTCGAGGTGTACTTGTCTGTCTGTTGCTCTGCCTTTTGTTTGCTTGTCTGTCTGTTGTTCTGCCTGGCCTTTTTGTTTATTTGTTGGTCTGTTTGTCTGTCTGTTGTTCGATTTTTCTGTTTGTTTGTTGTTCGAATTTTCTATTTGTTTGTCAGTCTGTTTTTTTACCTTCCAGCGTTGGCATAGTAATTTTGGACTCCAGATTGTGCGTTCAACTCACTAACAATCCGCAAGTCTGTAATGATCAAGCGTCAAACAGACAAATACAACCACAAACAAACAAACAAACAAATAAATAAAAAACAGACAAACAGACAGACAGACAGACAAACAAACAAACAAACAAACAAACACACACACACACAAACAAACAACCACAAACACAAAAAAAACAAACAAACAAACACACAAAATAAACAAACAAACAAACAAAAAATCTTCATGTTGCACCTCCAAGTTTTTCTTTATTACAAGTCCAGTCCGCTTGTGTCATTTCAGCTGTTCTTAACCGCCCCTTCAATAAATCCAGGGCTGATACCTGAGTAACAATAATAACAACATCTTGATACAACAGAGATACCAAAGAGAGAGTGATACCAAAGAGAGAAAGTGAGAGTGATGAAGTGAAGGAAAAACGTTTTACAGAGTGTGTGTCTGTGTGGTCGTGTGTGTGTGATCCTAGCAGTGCAGAATCATAGTGTATAGCATCTGTACAGTATACAAGCTGCAAGCACACTGCAAAACCTGCTGGGTGCTGGGAATCTGTCTGGCGGTGCACAGACCCGATCTGAGCACACTTTTGAGAATCAAAACGGGGTCTGGCGACGCCAGACAGCTGGGGAACGGGTATTGTAAGTCAAGTATTGAAAAAGTCTGTTGCGGGGTGAGTTAAAAATAGTTACAATATCAACTGCAGTGTCATATATAATTACTGTCCCACTAAAAGTATAGTCCGTCGCTTTTGAGCATGTCTGAACGTCAGATTTATAGTATCCCATATGGTAGCATAAAACAAGGCAAATATTTTTCAGTCTGTTTACAGTCTGATATTAGGTATAATCATGATAATAGCAGTACTAGAAGTCACATTGTCATTAGTCACACATTATTATTAGTCATCAGTATGTGACAGGTAGGTATACTCAGTCACACATGTTGTCCTATTACTCGTAGTACGTGGCAGGTACAGTGAATGGTGTCGTTGCTAAGTCACGTCCCTCCCAAGTTATGAAGACCGTGTAAACACCAGGACTGTTCACGTGGTACTCAATTGTACTCATGCCCGATGTCTGATAGGGGTTTCTGTTAGCTTGCTCTCGCTGGAAAGTTGAATGTTGTGAACTTATTTAGTAATTAGGAAGAAGGGAAGAAACTCGAAAAATTTACTGGTTGTAAAATTTTGTAAGATTGATTCCGAGTTGTATGTTCAAGTCAAGAAAGCCGACTGTTCTTATCACGATAGTTTAGTTAATGTTATAGTCTATGTGAATTCTTACCCCTGTAAGGACCTTGACTTCCTGTTTATCTTTTCCACTCGATAGGACCTCCACCTAAAATAGAACTTGTTTAGAGAGAGAAAGAGAAAAATTTTTCAAGGGATGTCATCATTTGAACGAAAAATACCCTTTCCCGGCCCCGAACACCCCGGTAAAACTGGGTCTGACTGTAGTTTGATGTTTACCTGTAATCCAGTTCCCTTGGGAACGTTTGAAACATAGATGTAGTTTGGTTTTCCAACGTAGGCTATCTTCAGACCCTCTCCATCAAGTGCCATGGTTGTAACCTGACCAAAGGGTAACCATGGTTACACTATCTTTAGATCGTTTATGATCTGCATGTACTCTGAAAAACTCTGAAAAACTATAATCTCTCAATCTTATATCTCAGAAGTTAGCAAATTTCTCGATCACTCTCCTCACTCAATCTCATTTTTACCTTTCCAGTTGACTTCCTTGACACGTTGAACTTGAAGGGAGATGAGGGGAAGGGAATGTTGGCATAGAACAGGTACAACTTGTAGTACCCCGGCTTCTCTGCTACGAACTTCAGTTGAGCGGTCCGAGGGGTGTTGGACACATTCACCCTTTCCATCATCATGGGGCCCTCCAACTCAGCTTTTAGTTCCCCCGGACCACACTTGGTCGTATCGAGAGTCAGGAGAACCTCCTTACCCAGCTGGACGGTGTTAAGGGACTCTTGGAGAGCCCGGAGGTTGAAGTGCTGTAGATCCACCACGTGGAGCGTGAAGGGAGATCGAGGTAGTAGTTCACCGTTGTAGTTGACCGCCAGCCGGTAGACACCCGGTTTCCGGGGTGTGAAGTTAAGGGTATCGGAGTTATCCCGGCGGGAAATTTGTAGGGTTGGTTTACTCGGTCCAGTCATATCATAAGATATACCCCTGGGGTTAGCCAGGTTGTAGGACACCACGAGGTGTCCCATTTCCTTACCAACATTCCCTCCAGCGAGACTCCTGAGCAGGAACACTCAAGGTTCAGTCGTGGGATGACTGTAAAGTTGAAGGGTGACCCCTCAATAGTTCCTCCTGATGTGGTTCCCACTGTTAGCTGATACTTCCCCGGCTTCTCAGGGATGTATGTGATGGCCCGGGGGTGGTCCTTGGAGACCTGGATCTTGGTATGTATACCATCAGGCCCGCCAACTGACACTATCAGATCCCTCGGTCTAACCTCATCAGGGATGGGTACCTGGAAGGGCTCTCCTTCATAAATCTTATCAACCACTGGTATCATTCTAAGGACAGGTCCAGGTTCAACCGTTGCCGGGGTAACCACGGCTGTGTAAGGGGATCCGTCAACTGGGATACCCGCGTAATGGAGGTGAATGTGGTAGTTGCCCGGTACAGTAGGGTAATATGTCACAGCACACCCCGTACCGTCCTCTCTATCAGCAATGATAATTCTGGTATCCCGGGGCCCTTCAATAGATACCGTCAGGTTTCCTGAACTGTTTGTGATAACCTCAAACACAGCCGATTTCCCAACTTCACCTTTGGAGATTCCGTCTCCCTTGACAACTAGGTAGATTCTCTCTGCGACCGGGAGGGGTTGGACTTTGAACGCAATTGGGCTGTCTACAATCTCCCTACTCTTGTTATATAGCTGAACGGAGTATTGCCCCGGTGCTTCCGGGACATATCTGAAGCTGACGGTCTTGTTTTCCCCGTCAAATTCAGAGTAGCAGTAAGAATTGTACCCGGGAGGCCCATCAATATTGATGGTATAGTCTTGGGAGGACACGTTCCTGATCACAAAATTAACCTCATCACCAACTAGCACCTCACTCTCAGTGTCACTCTTGCTCACAAGGGCGGGGGAGGTGGATATCACCTTTAGAGGGGTCGGTGGGGGAGGTGGTTTGATCACCACAGCTGGCGGGCTCGGTTCAGGTGGTGTCGTCTGCCTGCTAGCTGGACTGACAACCCGCACTTCACGAGATTTAGTTGGTCGTGGTTTAGTTGGTAATTGGTGACCCTGAGGAGCGTCGAACTCCCGAGCAAGACTGAGCGTGCTCCTTATCTTAATCTCGTCACTACTCTGACTCTGCACAACCGAGTCCCCATCACCCACGGAGATCCCAAAGTTAGCAACTTTTCGGAGTAGCTCCGGGGCAATATTCCCCACTTGATCTTCACCTGTAACGTCCAGCAGGAAGGGACTCCCATCAACAGAATCTGATTCCACATTCACACAAACTCGGTGGACACCAGGGGATTCAGGGACAAGCTCAAGGTGGACAGTGACCCCGTCAAAGGTCTTGGCGCTGCATTCCATCAGCTCATCCGAAGGGTTGAACACAGAGATAACTATCTCATCTGCAAAGACAACCTTGAGGGTAATGACGATCCTGATCAGCACTCCAGTGGAGGGTATGGGAGGGGAGATATCCGTGACGGTGAAGGATCCCTTGCTCCTCTTGTGGACGTTAAATCGGAGCATCTGTGCAGTGTAGAGTTCCTTGTCCAGGTGAAGGGAGACCTTGTGCTCCCCTACATCAGTAGGATGGAAGGTACACTTCCATGCCCAGTGAGCGAGATCCTCAACCAGTATCGGGATTTTACCCTTGTCATCCCGGACCTCAACCTGGATGGAGTTGTTGCCCGAATCACGGCAGTTCACCAGGAAGAATGTTGTGTCACCCACCATGATCTCGCCCTCGAATGCAGGTCCTGATACCACACACTCCCCTTGTTTTATCACAGGAACTACATCCACATGGTAGGTAGAGTCCGGAGCGGAGGAGTTCTTTAACTCGAATCTGTATTTGCCACCACGTGGTGGACTCCAGCTGACCAGGCTGGTCTCCCCCAGATTTATGTGTCTCCAGGAATTGTCAGGGGAGCTCCCTGGAATGTAATGAACGTATATCCCATCATCCCGGGGCTGGGTAGCCAGGATTAGAGTGACGATGTCTCCAGCGAAGATAGTTTTTGTGTGTGCCTCAATAATCGGGAAAGCGTTCGTCTCTTGGATGTCAAAAGTGTTCTTTTCCTCCTTGACTTCGTCACTATTGACGTGGACAATGAAGGGACTTCCCTGGATGTGATTTTCACCGTTAAATATCTCCACGCGATGAACACCAGAGGATTCTGGTTTAAATTTCAACTTGATTTCCCCACTGGGCGTTTGGTGGAGACTACTCGGGATAATGTCACCCGTGGGGTTGTAGCAAAATACCCGGAACCGTTTGAGATCTAACACGGTTGCAATTCTTGGTTCTCCTGCGATGGCGATATATGGAGATCCAGGAACATCAACATCATTGAAACGAATTGATACCTTGAATAAACCATCCCTTGGTGGTGTGAATGAAGCCGTAAATGTCTCATCTGCATTCTGTTTAATGTTAACTGGAACCTCCCCTACATCGGATGCTATGGCAACCTGAAGAACTCCCTCTCCACACTTTCTGGTATCTATCTTGATCTTCTTCTTGACACCCGTCTGGAGGCGGACAACCTTGGTTCGGCGTTTAGCAGAGTCTCCCGCACCAGGTAGGTAGAGGTCAAGTGCCCGCTGTACATCTGGATCCCTCCCTCCTTTACCACCACCCTCCCCACCTGGCTGCTGCTCCCCAAACTCATCCAAATTATCAAATGGTGCATGGGGGTTCTTGCCATCATCATCATCATCATTATCAGGATCTAAACCGTCCACATTAGCAGCACTCGCACCGGGAGGATTCACAACCTGGACTGTTAGTGGACACCCTGGCAGTGGCATGCCCTTCGTCTCAATATTGATCATGTACCCACCCAACCTGGTGGGGGTGAAAGAAATGAAGTGCTGCCCATAATCCATGTAGGTCAGGCTAGAAATCACCCTTTCTCCCGTCTCTTCATGATAAATATCCACGTCAAGTCGGAGTTTGAACTTGGAATTCACTGCTATCTTGTTGGGTTCCCCAATGTAGATTGGTTTCAGAGACTTTGGAACGTTGCCTGGCCCACCGGGAACTAAAGGCTTCCCAGCGCTGGCATCTCCCACCAAGATCTCAATCGGACTTCCCTTTACGTGCACATTGTAAAAGTAGACGTTACAAAAGTAAACGCCGTGTTCCGGTGTGGCAAAGCATACCCTGATACAATCACGGGTTAAGATTTTGAAGGTTGATTTAACCAAATCCCCACTGGGTCCTTCCACCTCGACAAAGATATTCTCTCCCGAATCAGGGGGTATTTTCACGATTAACCCAGTTATCCGAGATCATCATTCTTCATTCCCTGGATCCACCTCATATACCTTTAATATCCTCGGGCTCCCCTTCACATGCTCCTTATTGTACAGAACACTGATAGGTGTGATCCACCCAGATCGTGGGAGTATAATAACACGTGATACTGTCGTTAAAGTTATCCTCCACAGTCACTGGAACGGTCTCCTCATCAGTCTCAACTAGAACCTCGAGCACACCCGCCCCCGCATCCAGAGGTGTTAACATTGAACGCTGTCCGGGTATCCAATACTAAAGGTCCCTCGATACCCGGTCCGTACAGCTCAATAGGCCATCTTTCCACGGGCTTCCAACTACAGTCACAAAGAAGGGTGAGTTAGAGAGTTGGAACTCCCCATCAAACACCTCCACCATGTGGAGACCACCAACTTTGGGCTTAAACGTGATCACATACCGTCCATCAGCAATTGCGGTGACCTTTGCCTTTACCTTTAGTTCCTCATTCTCAAAGTTAACTACCTCCGCCTGGAGATCACCTATACCACTGTAGTCCAGGTCCATCTCGGCGTTTTCAGTTGATATAGAAGAACTGAACCCCACTCCTCGTCATCTCATCACTCTCTTCCTCGGAACTGGAGGAGGAGCTGTCCTGTCTCAAAGGCCTGGTAGGGTGGAACGACACGGGGAGATCCGGGTATATGGGTCTTATCGAATAATATCTCCATGAATACAGGGTGTTCCCCGGGTGTGTAACTGCACAACAACTTCCCATCCTCTGTATCCTTCACATTGACTGGGAATATCATTAATCTTGTCCCTTAGCAACACTTCCAGAACACCAGGACCAGCCAGGCCCGTGTTAATGGTCAGCACAGTTCAAGATTCCCCTCAGTGGTGGGGCCGGTGTAGCCTTGACCTGATGCCCGGACACCCGCCGCTCCTAGCCCGTCAATACAGTGGAAACTGAGAGGGGCACCCCGGTATCATTCTCCCTGATACCTCCATGTCAATGTGATGTTTCCCAGGCCAAGGGGCATTTAACACTTATCACATAGGCCATATCACTCTCCTTCTCTACAATCACATTCATCTCCTGGCCAGTTTCAACGTTCTTCACGTATGCCCTGAAGGCTCCTTCAAAGGGAACATTGGGTGTGAACAGAAACTCTGCGTCTATGTTGTCTTTTGCAAACACATACTGTTGCCTAGCGACCACTTTTCCAGTAACATTTGACAGGTTGTCATCGTCATCGAACGCATAGTAAACCTTCAAATCTTCAGTTTTCGATGGCTAGCGAACTCTCGTCCATAATCTCAATCTCAAATGGACTTACCCCGTAATGTGTTTCTCTCCGTTCTTAGCAGTAACTGTGTGTTGCCCCGGGATCTCCGGCTCGAAGGTTACCGAAACATCATTACGGGCCAGTTTAGTGATGCTGTGGCTACATTTGTGTCCCTCTGTAGTCTGTCACCTTCAAACTTGATATCCTCAAGATCATCAAATCTGAGGTCAAACGTTGTTGCCCCATCAGATAGTTTCGGTTTCGGGACACACTGGATCTCCTTGGGTGTAACAGGAGTATCCTCTTCATCAAATGTAACATCAATCTCAATGAGACCGAGCATCTTGGGGGTAAACTTGAAGAGATACACATCTTCCTCCTCCTCATTCGCAGGACAAACTAATCGGCTCCTCGATCGCATTGGTGTACACACACGACAACACACCCGCACCGGACCGCTTGAAACTGATCATAAACCACGTGGGGATATCAATAACAACTGGTCCATGGAACCCTGGACCCCATATATCCACTCCATCTGCACCCAGGGCATCCTTCGCCTGGATGTAGAACCTCCTCCCAAAGTGTCGGGTGTCGTTGTGGAAGATTTCCAGGACGTACCGGCCCTCGTTATGAACACGTGCAAAACAGGCAAACTCGTCGTCTTCATCGAGTCTCTTTAGTTTACTGCGGAGGAACTCGTTGGTTGTTTCGTGGACGATGAAAATGTAGATGTCCTCGCAGTAGGCATTCTCACACTTGAACGCAAACTCGATTGATTTGGTCTCTTTGGAGAAAACATCGACTTCGTAGGGTGATTTATCATCGATCCAAACGTATCTCCTCTCCTGGATATACCGGTATCCTTCTCTTTCATCATCAGTATCACTGAGCTCCCCCACATTTGCATCCATGTAGTTCTCCAGATAGAGTTTCAGATCCTGCATGTCTTTTGTTAACCCTCCCTTGGCGTCCTGGAAATCACACAGTTTGTTGTTGTAATAGTCGGCTCTCTGACCATCGTGCATGGATTTCCGCTGGGTTGTGACAGTCCGGCGTGTCCTCGTAACAGTCTGGACATTGCTGACGGACTTTGTGGTGTGGCTGGTAGTGGTAGTGGTGGTGGTTATGGGGCCTCCTCCCTTGATCGGGTTCAGGATATCTGGAATTATGATGGGAGCAACAGGTTTTGGTGCTGTTGGTTCCTTGAATACCCCCGGTTGGGGTAGATACGCCATGTCAATTGGTTTACCATCCAGGAACGGAATGGTGGGGTCAATCTTCTTCTTCTTCTTCTTTGGTTTCCGTCTCATCTTCTTCTGCATCATGATGATGTCCTCAGGTCGAGGGGAGGCCGGTCGAACACTCTGGAAGATCACATTCTTGGGACTCTTCCTGCTTATCTCAATGAAGAAGGGACTCTCTGGGGTATGATCTCCGTCGATCAGGACATCAATTTTGAAGATACCAGGTTGATCGGGCTGACCTTCAATGGTATACGAGTCTTCATCCCGCGTGATAGTGACAATTAATTCTTCGTTGGTGCTTAGATTAGTGACCTTGACGGAGGGGTATGTGGGGAGATCGAGAGTGAGAACAAGTGGGAGAACTCTCTCGGCAGGAGGCTCTGGGGAGATCTTCTCGTAGGTATCTGTTTGCGCCTCAAACTCCACATCAAAAGTAGTAGTGAGGTCGCCAATTTCCCGTTGGAACTTGAGTGTCCGAGAGGAAATGGTGACGTTTTCAACTTTCTTATTCACAATATCACACTCCACCACATCATCACCACAAAGGCTCGGTCCGTAATCAGACGGGAGGAAGGGGATGGTGGTCGGGGGAGTAAATGATAGTCTCCTCTTTCTCGATCACCTCCTCTTTAGTGACCCACTCCTTGAGGAATGTTGACTCTAGTGTCAGTATAAAGGGACTGCAGGGTAACATGACCCCATCCTCGAATAACTCCATGGTGTACTGCCCACTGTAGATGGGCCTCAATCTCACGACAATGACGTCACCATCCCGGCTGGTGTATACCTGGAAGTTGGGACATGGTGGGCATGTACGTGATCACCACCATGGGCACACCGTGATCCACACCGTGTATGAATATCTTGAACAGCTCGTTCTCAGACTTGGGATGGATGATTCCGTAGTATGGTTCAATGGGGCTGCGTGGTGGTGGTTGGGGAATGGGAGGTGGGCTTGGCGGTCGATTCACTGGTGTAACAGGAGGAGGTGTCTTTGGTGTAGGTGGTGAGACCTGTTCGAATCGAATGATGGTTGCATTCAAACTAATATCGTCTAGAGACTCGGTCATCTTCTGTTCCACATCAAAAGTGACCCTACTAGGTGATCGTAGTCCAGAGGAGGAGGTGGTGGTTGTCTGCTCGGGAGTAAAGGGGCGAGGCCTCACGTAAGGGGGTGTGGGATATCTTTCTGGGAGAGGCGATCTATTGTTGATCGTCGTGGTTTCTTGTTTTACCACTGTGGTAGATGAAGATGATATGTTTTGGTTGATGTTGGTAATATTGGAAGGAGGCGGAGGGGTTGGTCTTTGAATTGGTGGTCGGGGAGAGATTGGTCTTTGAATCGGTGGAATGACCGGTCGGGGAGAGATTGGTCTTTGAATCGGTGGAATGACTGGTCTTGGAGAGATTGGTCTTTGAATCGGTGGAATGACCGGTCTTGGAGAGATTGGTCTTTGAATCGGTGGAATGACCGGTCTCGGTGGTGATGTTGTCTCACGTATTACTGTGTTAGTTTCACGTGTCGTGCTCGTTCGTCTCACGTACGTATCTCGAATGCTATTCCTTTGTACCCTCCAACTATCGCCCTGAACCATATCACTCTGAACGTATAGAATGAGGGGACTACATGAGATGTGCTGTAGGTTAGATCCAACGACCGACACTGCGTACCCTCCTCTTGACTGAGGGGTAAACTTGACAACTTTCCCAAGAGACTCCCGGGAAAAAGTAAATGGAACATCCGTATCTGTATCAATCTCCTTGACGGAAATGAATGATGACTCGTAGCCTGAGTCCGAGAATGACACACAGACATCACTTCCCACCGTGATCACTGATTCCTGTCCTGTGTAGGATCTCACCATGACACTTGAGCTGCGTGATCTGATCTCTGGGATGGGTGTTCTAGTTGGGGATCTTTCCCAGCCACCATCGCAAACATCCAAAGTCATGGGTGAGAAAGCGAGGTCTCCGCTACAATCCCGAGCGGTGATCTTGTACTTTCCAGAAAAGACCGGCATGAAGCTAAGAATATACCGATCAAGACCCTCATCCACTACACAAGAGTAGATCTTTAGTTTGCGGTTTAGATAGTGCACGGTACACTTTGGGTTGGGACCGGGCAAACAATTGCACCCGGACAACATCCCCAGTTTCAACTTTAGGAGCGATCCCGCTGGGATCAACTGTCTTTATCTTCCCATGGGTGATTGAACCAACTGAGAAAGTCAGCGGGAAGCCCTGGACACTCTCCCCATTATCAAACACACAATCGACCTTGTATCGTCCCTGGAAGAGAGGTTTAAACCTCACATACGCCTCACCAAACCTCCTCTCAGCGACTCCTGTGAGAGATGACTATAGCTTGAGGTCAGGTTTTTCACCACCACACTAAACTTCCTTCCATCTGTTTTCACCAAGACAGCAACAGTGCACCCGATTGTGAGAGTCCGGGAGTAGAATGACACGGGGTCTATCACCTCCTCCTCATCACTTGCCTCCGGGGAGCTAGTTGTGGTTGTCATGACAACTGAGTTGTATCTTGATGACGTCATAGCGCGCTGCTCAATGTTGGTGGTGGTAGTAGCTGCTACTGCAGCTGCAGTGGTAGTGTGGTCAAATGAGGTTGAGTTGTTTTCCGTGACAAAGAAATCCTTGTTTGTTCTCCTCCGGTATCTGGGGCATTGGATACTGTTTCTGGTTGTAAGCTGGTAGCATCAACTTTCATTCGCTGCTTCAGCTGCTGCTGAACGGACATTGCAGAGTAGTCCACCGTGGATTTAGAGCTCTTCTTCTTCCTGTGCTTGGTGGTTGTTGTGTTTTGGTCTGTTATAAATACCGCCTCTTCACCACTGTCACTCGAATCATCTGAGGTAGCGGATGTGCGGAGGTTCTTGGTAGTATCACTGAAATCACTGAAAACAGTTGAAGGTCGTATCATCGAATTCTGAGGAGTCCTCAGTGAAAGAGTCAGTCATGAACACCTGGTTTTTGCTTGTTTGAGACGTGCTAAACTTCTGAACATTCCTTGATGTGGAATGCTGAGAGTTGGTTGTCATGGCAGTCATTGTTGTTGTCTGGGCGATAGTTTGCTGAAGTGGAGAGAGTGTCCTGCTTGCGAGACTTTGTGTTGATTGGAGCATCTCCATACTGCCCTGTGTCTGTATGGCATCCACGTCTAGGTAGAAGGGACTACCCGTAACTTGGACTCCATTACACTTGATCATGACCTCGTGCCGACCCGATTTGAAAGGACAGAATGATATCTTGTACGTGGTGTCATCCACCGCCGTCACCTCAACATGTATCGTCTCCC
This sequence comes from Hormiphora californensis, assembly GCA_020137815.1. Taxonomy (NCBI): domain Eukaryota; kingdom Metazoa; phylum Ctenophora; class Tentaculata; order Cydippida; family Pleurobrachiidae; genus Hormiphora; species Hormiphora californensis. The sequence continues at coordinate 756,900 of CM035356.1, read as the reverse complement.
TGGTTGCTAGGTTGGTCACCCTGGTAACGGGATGATTCTCCGCAACAATTGTCAGCACTATCGGATCACCCCGTCTGATGCACTCGTCAATGTTCTGCAGCTCAAACACCCCACTCACAGTACTGACTATCTCCGTAGTACTAGAGGTTGTATCGGGGATCTGGAAGGTAAAGGGTGTCCCGGGGATGTCCTCTCGGCCACTTCGAGCTGAGACCTGGTACTTCCCCGGAACATAATCAGGTACCTCGATCATCACACTCCCTTCTTGGAATGGCTTGACAGTGAACAAGGATATCTCGTCCCGTCATCACATCTGTTATGGTGATCTCAGGAGTTGTAGGGGAGGGCAGGATGAACTTAGGGGCCGTTCCTCGGCGGGTCAGGTAGTGCGTTTGTGCGTCTGACACATACACAATCCCCGTGTGAGTTGAGGTGAAAGCTAGAACTTTTAACTGTCAGATGTTCCTGTCGTATACCCTCGACGGGGCTATCATACCGTGGGATTCTATCCCTGGATATGCTGGGTGTCGTGACGGTAAAGTAGAAGGGACTGATCCCAAGATGAGCTTTACTCCGAGAGTCCCTCACAGGTCACCGTGTATTCCCCAGCATTGTATGGTTTACAGATGATTGTACTGTAGGAATGGAGTATCCTGCTGCAGCTTATACGATATCCTCTCGCCTGTGTCAGCCCCGGTAATGCTGACAGCAATGTTCTCTACACCATTCATGGGGATTCTCAGGCAGGTGTGCTCACTCTTCTGCACCTGGCACCGCTTGCCCCTGGTGGGTGATAGTTGATGGTGTTGTCCGGGACCGAGGCAGTCGTTGTTTCATTGACATCAAAGAAGAAGGGGACTGCCAGGAAGGGTCCTGATACTGTCCCACACATCCAGTTTATAACGTCCACTGCGGGGCGGCACGAACCGTAATGTGAAGGTACCGTCTCCATTGTCTGCCGTGCTGGTATCAATCGCCTCCCCACTACCCTCGATAGTCAGGGAGGTCTGGGGGTTAGTCAGTGTGTCTGCACAGAACACGAATCTCCGCTTCTCCAAAAGAGGAGAATGTCCGTTCAAAATCACAATTTCCAGGATTCAGAAAGTATATCTCGCGTCGTGAGCCAGACATGCCTTTCTGAGATGATCCCGCTGAGTCGGAGTAGCCCGAGGTGAATCCAGGTGATGATGTCAAGTTATGGCACCGCAGAGCTACTGGACTGCTGGGGGAGGACATCAAAATAAAATGGGCTGCCCTTCTACATCATCAACTCCATCCAACACATTAACCCGGTAATGACCGGGAACTGTGGGTCTACACCGCACTACATAATCACCATTTCTCTCAATCAGTCTAGCTGCCAGGTTATCACCAGTGTCCTCGTTAATCACGGAGACCTTCAGGGCATCCAGGTGGAGTGATGACTGGATCCTGATCTCCTGAGCGTGCTCTCCCTCATCATCATCTCCCTGAACCCTCACTGAAACTGCTCAGGGAAACAGGGATGTGATCCTCAATGGAGGCGTACCCTATCCTGATGTCGTCATACTGGATCCCTCCATTATCGGGGAGAGCATCCACAGTATAGGGGTCTCCAGTCTCTCCTTCCTTGAAGGGATTACCAAGGGTAGCACTGTCCCAACTGGAGACATCGAAATACAGAGGACCACATGATGCCAGTTTACCATCGATATACACATCAACCCTGTGTCTCCCCTCCTCCACAACATGACACTGCAGGGCGATTGTCCCGTTATCCTTCCTTACCACCCGGCTCCTGATCAGATGACCAGTGCTCATGTTGTACACAGAGATGTTAGATCTCTCGGGGAAGTAAGGTAGGATGATGGTTACGGGATGCTCAGTCTCCTCCCCATCCTCCATTATGGTAGGTGTCGTCGTTGTGATACTCGTCTCTGAGAGAGTATCCACCTGATCCATCTGACTTCGGGAGCGGTAGAAGTTGTATTTCTTCTCAGCGAGGGATCGGAAGACTTTACTGCACGGTTTAACCGTTGGTCTATCCTTGCTGTCACGTGACATCAAACTGTGTGTGTCACTGGGAGGTTTGGAGCACGGTAACCTGACCATCATCCTCCTGATCCTCACTGATGATCGACTGCTCGTCCGGTCTGAACCTGATCTCCTGCTTACAATGCCGCACCTCCCCCGACACATCATACGTCTTTCCTCTACATGATGGTGGATCGATGTTAAAGAACATTGGGCTGCCAGCTACAGGTACACCATTTACACTCATCACCACACTATACCGACCTGGATCACTCGGTTCACACTGGATAGTATACTCGCCACTCCCTTTTGATTTGATGGAAGCAGGCACTCTCTCACCGGTAACCACGTTAGTAACCTCGACTACTGTGTCAGTTGTTATGAATGGTGCGCCACCACGGGTCTTTGCAACCACCGGTCGGGAAACATCCAAGGTCTTCCCAGCAGCTTCACAAGATCTTCCTTCACTGACGGTAAAGTTGAACTTTAATTTCAACAGATTCCGAGTTCGATGGGTAGATTGTGATTTGGTACTCTCCCGGAGTGGTCGGGTAACACATTACCCCCGGACTCTCATCTTCTCTGAGGAGGGTCTTTGTGTACACGTACTGGTTAACACTCTTGTTAGCAATGGTAACGTTACCCGGAGATGTTAACATGTACTTGGGAACAATAAACATGACCATGGTGTTAACCTCAATTCGGGTTGTCACCTTTCTACAGGAGAGCTCTATCTCCACCGGGCTGGTGGTATCACTCTCAACGGGGAAATAGTCCGTGGGATGGATGGACCGGAGGGCAAATAGTTTCGATGTCAGAGCGGGAATACTCTCTACAAAGGTGAAGAAGAAGTAAACTATGGGCTCCTCCGCATCCCCTGTCCTGTCAAATATATTGACCTTGTATTGTCCGAACAGGTTGGGACAGCATTTTAGCACATAACCATGTCTGGACTTGACGATGGCCGCTGGTATCTTGGACCCGGAGGACACGTGGAATACACGTGGAGTGGTCAGGTTTGGTAGATCGTTAATGGGTAGGAGTAGCTTGATATACCTCGCTCCACCCTCCATGGTGACCTTGATGGGCATACTAAATGAAAGGGTTGGCAAGGAACCAGACGAGTTTTCAGTGTCAGCAGAACCTGTTTTGGACCTACCTCCTCCTCCTACCGCTCCACAATACGCAGCAGTCCGCTCTATTAGCGGTATGGAGAACGCACTACCCTCCGAGATCAAGTCATCCTCCTCATCCTCCTCATCAGCAGTCTCCGTGGGAGAAGGGCTATCCCCTACACGTGTAATCCTCCACGGGGAACCAATCACATGCTTCTTATCGAACAGCACCGAGATCTTGATTGGTTTAGGGGAGACGGGCATGTATTTACAGGTGAAGATGTAGTCAGATTTGCTGGACACTGACACCTGGATGGGTGATTTACCCTGCATTACTGCCACCTCCAGCACACCCGGGCCTGCCTCATTTGTATCAATAGTAAAGTAGGTCTCCTTGTGAATTGGAATTCCCTCCAAGATTCCAGGACCAGATACACTTACACCGACCGTGCCCTTACCCTTGGACACGTAGAACTTGTAGGGCATCTTGGTGATGAGTGAGCCGTTCTCGTAGACCTTGATAACGTGGTTACCAGGTTTGTCTGGTTGGCATAGCAACGAGAATGTACCGTCCCTGTGTCTCCTAGCTTTATACTTGACAGCCTCCTCTGCCTCTACGTTCCATATCTTGAATTTGATAGGGTTCTTAGTGTCATACACGACAATGAACTCAGTGAGATCCTCCGATCCGGCGAATATCGGTTCATTCCTCTTCCTCACTCTTCGCTTTATCTTAGGCTCCCTAGCCTGAACCTGATCCTTTCCCATGTGGGCAGTGACAGCCACTTTTCTTGGTGTCTGGTGGGCACTTTCACCATTGAACAACACCTCCACCGTGTAGTCACCCACGGTGATGGGTTGGTATCTGATGGTGTAGGTGTAGTCACAGTGGTCAGTTATCTCAACTGGCAGGTAACCATAAGAGTTACAAACCGTCACCTCCACAACCCCTGGACCTGCGTTACGAGCATCGATAGTGAATTCCACGGTTTCCATGACAGCAAGGGGAGAGTTTATACCTGCTCCTTCCAGTAGAACTCCCTTTGATCCTTGAATCTGGAGGGCATCAAAGAGTAGGGGAGTTCCTGCCATGGGTTTAGCATCACATGTGATTGAGATCTGGTGCTTCCCCGGCTGGGTCGGTCGACATGAGATACTGAAAGTTTTGTCCTTGTTTTCTGCAATAGTGTGGGGCAGAACAGTACAGGTTGCCAAGTGTAGGATCCTAATTAGAGGTATGGAGCTACCTCTCCACTCCTTGAGGGTAAAGACAGTTGGTTCTGTTACCCCGATAAAGACTGGCTTCCTAATCTGTTCCGTGGAGGTGATATCAAACTTGTTAACCGAGTCCGGGGTTGAGGTCCTGGCACGGAAATCACTGCTCGCTGCATATGCCGCTGACTCCTGGGAGGTTATCTCCTGGATGAACACACTGTATGTTGTGGTTGAGGTGGTGTCAGATTGAAGGTATATGGAGTGTTCCCCACGCTGGATCGGTTGGAATCGTACCGTTACTGACCTGTTATCAGTCTTGATTCGCTCCACAAAGACCTCATTGTTGGCCGCGTCCCTACACTTGATGGTGTATTTAGGGGGCATCTTTTCAGGCAGCTGGAGGTAGACAATGGCCTTTTGGAGGGATGCGATGGAATCACATTCAGAGACCTCATTCTCCACAATATCAACATCTCCGTCGATGGGATCAAGGGTCTGGACATCAATCTCAATGGGACTTCCCCTGATGTGACTACCATCCAGTAGGATATCAATAGTATGCATTCCTAGCTCAGTGGGAGTAAAGTCAATGCAACTGATTTCTCGGGAGATGTTTGTGAGCGACAATGGTAGTTCCATATCACTTGGACCCGACCCCGACACTTGGAGGGTTCCCTCACACTTCTTGAGCACCTTAAGCTTTACACTACCGTTCACAATTCCCTCGTGTTTTACAGTGCAGGATTTAGCTCCCTCAGGCTTGCTGACGTATAGCTGGAATGGACTTCCTGCAACAAAGGATCCATTGATTGAAACGGATAGGTTGTGAACCCCATTCTTTAGGGGTCGGAAGGTGACCAGAGCACTCTCGGCCTCCTTCAATACCTCCAAATCAAGTTCCTGTCCATTGGGATCAAGGCAAGTGACCAACAAATCCCCCTGACCCATACCAATAACCTTGATTGGGAAGGTAACTGACTGGTTTACATTCAACTCAATGTTATTGAGATCCGGTACCACAACAGAGTTGTACTCTACAGTGCTCTTCAGTTCCACATCAAACGATTTGGGACACCCCTGAATAAGGAACCCATTGTAATACACCTCCAGGAGGTACTTCCCACTTGCGTCAGGGATGACCTCCAGGGTATAGGTATTCTCATCATTGTACCTGAGATCAAATGGAGTGGGCTCTCCCTCTGGATCCATGCATCGCACCACAAGTTTAGTTGTCTGCCTGCCATGGATAGTAAACCTCATCTCCCCATTAACACCACGGGTACACGCCGGGTTTAGCCGGTATGTCTCCGCTTCAGATGATGGCTTAGCTACCACCATAACCGGGCTGTTTGGAACCTCATCGTTGTTATAATAAACATGTAGCAGGAACTCCCCAGTCTGGGGAGCCTGGAATATGACGTCATAGTTCCCATCAGATTTAGGGACCGTTTGGAGTTTACAGCTCGTTTTGGATCTCACATGGTGGCACTTGGCCGTTAGTTTTCCAATTCCCGCGTTCCTTGTATTCACCGGGATCCGTAGTGTTTCCAGCACGGTAATATTATAATCCTGGTTCTCCTCAATGACAACCTTCTCTGAGCCCTTCGATGTCACCAGATAGTTGAATGGCGAGTGAGGGATGTGCTTCTCTCCGCACAGAATTGAAACTTCAAAGTTTCCCGCTTGGTAGGTGGGGAAGACAATGCTCAAGCTCCCCTGCTCACTCTCCGTGATCCTGCTCGGTTGGACCACTCTCCCATCATTAGTTTCCCGGATATTAACCTCAATACCCGCATCCTCGACACCGTGCACCAACAACACAGCCTCCTCCTGGAACTGAAACACGTTCTTTTCAGTCATGTTGCCGGCAAGGTGGACCTGACTGGTGGGAGAGTAGACCTCTTCAACCGTAACAGAAAAGGGGGAATCTGAGATGTGCTCATCGTCACACAGCACCTCCACCACGTATTGTCCTGTCTTTATAGGCAGATATTTTACCATCACCTGATCCTGTGCAGCCTCTGTGGACACGGTGTCAACATAATACCCGTACGGGTCAATGACATTGACAACCACATTTGACGGTTTTTCACCGTTCAACTTGATATTAAAGTTCGTTTCCGTCTTGGAAGTCACCTTACTATCAGATCCGACCCCCTCACCAGCAGCGGTGATAGACCCAGGATTACACTTGGCGAGGACCTTGAACGGCGCTCCGGGGATATCCTTCTTGTTATACTTGATGAAGACAACGTACTCCCCACTCACACTCGTGGGTACCCTCACATGGAACACGCCCTCTCGGTACTCCACTGTGGGCTCAATGTCCACCTCCCGGCCAACTACCTCCGCAAGGACATCGATTGACCCGGCGCCATGTTGAGTTACATCAACGGAGAAGGTGATATCATTACCAGTGGTGATGACCTCGCCAGTCTCACGGTGCACAATGATACTACTGCTCGTGATGGGAGGGGGCATGACCTCCACTTGGAAGGGAGAGGGAGGAATGAGGGTGTCACATAACTTTATGTAGACGGTATATAGACCACGGGTTTGAGGGGTATACTTCACCGTTGCGTACTCCCCGTTTTGGTCGAGTTTCAGATCTATTGCGTGGTTGTCTGGGTCGAGAATCTCTACTGTGACAGAACCAACTAGTGCTGCTTCTCCGTAGTTTACTACGAATTCAGTCTGCTTCCCTGCTACAATGTCCTCAGCCTCACCTATACCCTTACCGCTTAGCGTTACCTTTGAGGTATTCACCGCCGAGGTCAGGGTGAATGGACTGTTGGGGGCCATTCTCTGCTCCTTTTTCACCAAGATGGTATATGTTTCAACCTTGGTAGGCTTGAAGGACACCTTGAATTTCTTATCAGCCACGTTCTGCATGGTATAATTGATAACGGGCTTGTTGGCCGAGTCAGTCAGGTAAACCTCGGGATACCCCGCCCCGAACTGGGTGGTGTCTATCTCAAAGGAGACCTCCTCACCGGGCCGCACACGGTGGTTCTTGTTCAGACCAACCACCTTCAGCTCCCGTTTATCCTTACCAGGGTGAACGAGGTAAGGACTCATAGGGAGGAAGATATCGCAGCATTTTAGCTCCACTGCGTACTGACCCTCCATCATCACTGTAAAGGACACCTCGTATATCTGAGGAGCAGTTTCCTGGACAAAAGGTGGGAAGGATCTCCCGTTGGGATCGTACACCGAGCTGACAAAAGGTCCTTTTGCAACGTTGCTGCAATCCACAGTAAACACGGCCTTCTCGCCCACACATACCTCACTCAGATTGCCCGGAGTAAAGACCGTGCCACGGACATTGGGCAGGACACGTGATATAAAGGGTGACCCGGGGACATGAGACCCGTTACAGAGGATTGACAAGCTGTACTCGCCGGGAACTATTGAACTGTAACAGAAACTCAATCTGTTCGCACCTTCCACCGTTCTTGTTACTGGAATATCAGCACCATCAGGGCCAGCCACTCTGACCGTTATCTCTCCATCCCTAGGGGTGGATACCGTGAAGTTGGTGTTCCCCGAACAGAGCTGATTAGGTGTTATCCCCTCCACTGTAACTTGGTTCGCTGGGTTCTCAGCAACCTTTACAATGTATGGCAGATCAGGGAGATCTAACCCACCGTATCGGGCTATAACCTGGAAATCACCGGGCACTCCGGGTGTAAAGTGGAGCTGGTGGGTACAGGGTTCCGTTTCCTCCAGCACTGCGTCCAACAGGGAGGTTTTAGTGGGATCCCGAACGAGAACCTCGAGAAGAGCAGGACCTGCTTCGTGGGTTGTTATGACAACCGTGACAGGTTTGTGGACCTCCTGGGCGTGCTCGGGCATGCCAACCTTTACCCTGGTTAGATCCGGTACCGCGGTGATGAGATAGGGGAAACCGGGCAGGTCTTTTGAGTCCAATTTAGCGGAGATGGAATACTCGCCCACTGTTGGGAGGGTGAAGGTGACAATGTAACTCAGTTCGTTCTCCTTCTCTACCCAACACTGGATGGTCGTCCCGTCATCTTTAGTGAGCCCAATTTTGAGGTTTGAGGTAGGAGGTGCTGGGATATCCTTTAGCTCTATCTTGATGGAGTGAGGATACCCAGGACGAATGGGTAGGAGCTTGGAGCCCACACTCGGTTCAGATTGGGAAACTGGACGGGATGGTATCCCCACTATGGTGTGTTGTAGGGGTGTCTGGGGCAGGGGCATTGAGTCGTAGCTGATGAAGAGGGAGTGACTACCCGCAATCCGGGGAATGTATGAAACCTTCGAAAGTACTCCTCAGAAATGAGGTGCAGCTCAGCCTTCATCGACTGGCTTCATGCCAGGATCGAGGATGTTAACAAACAACTCCCCAATCCCTGCCTCCGTACAATCAATGTTAAACTTGATCTTTGTATCGACCCCCAGCTCCTGTGGCAGGTTAAGAACCTTGATGTTATCGATACAGGGGTAACAAGGTACAGTGATGGGTTCCTTCTTGGTCCCCGCTAGAGACACACTAATCTTGTGATTTAGGGACAGGAGAGGGGTGAAGAACACCTGAACCACTCCTGCCTCGATATCATCAACTTGGATGGGAAGGGAGGGACGGATTCTCAGGGTGCACACGGATCTTCAACTTGCCCTGACCAGCAGGTGCTGATGTTCCTCACGTAGAATGAACCCTTGATCCCGGGTAGGTAATGGGATGGCAGGATCAGTTATTGAGATCTGTTGCATATCAGGGATGACAGTCACAAATACCGGGCACCCAGGCACCTTGACACCCTGATATAGGGCGTTTATCTCGAATATACTGTTACAGGGGGGTGTGTACAGCACAGTTGATAGATTCTGTTGGTGTTGCACTGTGGTGTTAGTGAAGGGGACTCCGTTCTCATCGATGATGGAGATGGTTATCAGGTCTGGGTTAATGGTGGATTGATCGTAGGCAAGTGCGAAGTAGGTGGGAGACCCGGACATTAGCCCCGTTTCAAGACCTGGACCTGACATCTGGAAGAAGAAGTGAAATTTAGAAATACTAAGATTAGAAAGAGGGGTGTTTAGTCGGCTACGTCACATTTGAATTGAACGTCACGTTAACTTAAATATATTCTAAGGCCATCATCTCGATGATATAATTTGGAAATGGGTGCGCTAATCTATAAACAAATAAATAAAACACGTCATGAGGTACCTTGATGAAGTGTGCGGGGGATGCCTTAGCGGGGTGAACGTTGAAGGTTTTAGGAAAACCTGGCATCGGCTCATGCTCAAGTAAGATCTCAATGGTGTAAACTCCGGGTGTAGGTGGGATGTAGGAGATACTTACCACTCCTCCATTCACATTCACCTTGTAGGGCACCTGGGTGGAACATATTGTTTAGGTTGGTTTTCCTAAAACTCTAAAAGAATCCTTCCTACAATTCCTATAAATCCCCTCCACGATTCTACTCTTTATTTATGTTATGTATTCATGGGTCGAGTAACTCTGTGACTCTATCTCTGATATTGAAGATTCTCCATGAGCTCAGTGTGATTGATACTAACCTTGATACCATCCGCGGATATTTTGACTATAAGATCACCAAGACCTGATTTGCGGCAGTCAATGTCGAATGAAGTTATAAACTGTGGAACAACGTTCTCTCCCGTGATACCAGATCCAATTGCAAAGGACTGAATAGGAGGGGTGGGTTTTAGCTGGTACATTTTAGCATCAAAAACAGTATCAGCCCAGATCAGAAACCATTGATCTCTATAATAAACTAGAATGGATATTGAACCATTGTAACCAAGAAACAGACCTTTTCAGGGAAACAGAGAGGTGCCCCGTCCTTGAGCAGCTCCGCATGACGGAAGAGCGAGAGATAGGTGAAGAGGGAGTGTACGTCCAGCGCATCCTCAGAATGAATCTCAGCAGGTAGTACCACCTAGAAAAAAGAAGATCATGAGTAATCTATATTCCATACGACTACATTACTATTACAGTCGGACCCCGATTTAACGGCCCCCGATTTAGCGGCACCCCGATTTAACGGCAGGATAAATTTCCCCCAAAATTTTTTTTGAATTTTTTTTTGAAAATTTTTTTGAAAATTTTTCAAAGGTGTATCAACCACGTCCGAATCGTGTTTCGAATCGATGCATCTTATTGCATGTCTTGCCGGTAATTAGACAGTTCGAAGCGAACAGATATGTGATCTCCATTGGGCCCATCGAATTGCAAGTTATCCAAGCGTCAAAATTGCGATTCAATGGGGATCACGTGTCGCTTCGTTTCGAACCGTCTAATTAGCGAAATGGCATGCGATAAGATGCACTGATTCGAAACACGATTCAAACGTGGTTGATAAACCTTTGAAAAATTTTCACAACTTTTTTTGCAAAATTTTACAGAATGATTGTCAATGCTTTGATCGGTGCTCCCCATGAATTTTCAGAGAAAAAGATATTTTGAAATTCGAATTCTTCCTCACTCCGCTGAAAGTGCCCTGATTCTGCATGGTATCACGTATCGGTTCGTTTCGAACCGTCTAATTAGCGACAGGACATGCGATAAGATGCACTGATTCGAAAAACGATTCGGTCGTGGTTGGTAGTAGTGTACCTTAGAAAATTTTTCATAAATTTTTTTAAATTATTTTCCTTTCCTAATCAGAAATGATTATATAATCAATACATGGATACTTTATTTCAATTTAACATTTAAAAGTGTTTTAGTATAGCATTTTGGACAAAAATAGGGTTTTATGGGCCAAATAGGCTCTACCCCGATTTAACGGACACCCCGATTTAACGGACAAAACCCTTTCCCCCGAGGGTGCCGTTAAATCGGGGTCCGACTGTATAAGTTTAGAATTTCTTTAAATTGTTCATACTCTAGCACGGACACAATGTCAGGCTTCTGCAATTAAAACATGTATATAAATGATAGGATTTTATTTCAAACCTGTGGTACACCTAGCCAGGCTTCAGCTCTGTCCATTGCTCTCTCTATAAACATGAGCCCGTTTTCCAGTTGTGTGTAGTTTCCACCTGGGCACAGCCCCGGTGCAACTTCATTTACCAGCAATGTCAACAACCTCCCATTGGCCCAGTTACTGGTTATGTTTCTGAAGGAGCAGTTTTATTGCTTATATTTCTGAAGGAGCAATTTTAGTTGTGATATTTCTAAAGGAGCAGTTTTAGTTGTGATATTTCTGAAGAAACAGTTTTAATGATTTTATGTTATGAGCTAGCTTTTGTACTGAATTGGATTAATCCAATCAAGCTACTTACTCTCTATCAATGTCAGGAACGTGTCTCTGCAACCAGGCAAATAGGGCCTCAACAGGCTCAATCTCTACAATCCCATTCTCATCCCATAGAGTGACCTGGTACCGCAACACCACAATCCATACCAATCTGGATAGTTAAAATTATAGAACATCTCTAAAACATCAGCTCCCAATTGAAGTCTTTTGACTCTCTGTTTCAATACTCCACTTTATTTTTACCTTAGTAGTTGTAGTATATCTCCGCTGTTCAATGATGAAGCATTTATGCCCGCTAGATCCACTCCATCAAGGGCTAATGCATCTAGTGCTGCCTAGATTTTATTCGAAATTAGTTTTGATGCAGCATGCTGGTCTATAAGTCACGGCGTGCCTGGTGAAACTTTAACACGACCTAGCATGCTACGGGAAACCACCACTTGTACGTGGTAGCTGAGGGTCTACAGAATGGCGCTACGGTGCGGGAAAAAACATTCCATTGCCTAAAATCTTTTTTTTTACTTTTATTTGATTTGGGTCAAAATTGGCTATATTAAACGTGATCCCGAAAAGTTCATAATGACTTAGCACACGAAATATGTCACCCCCATCTATTTTTGCACGTAGAATCGATTGCCGTTGAAGTCGAATCTCTAAAATGACTGTAAAATGGTCAAAAGTTGATTTTTTACCATTTTTTGGAGGTTTTTGGCCCCTAAACCATTGAAAACGTTGAGATAGGAATTTGAAACTAGTGCCAATCGTTAAAATGGGCATTTTTCTACCAAGAACCAAGTTTTCGTGTATATCCGATTTATGGTTAGATTTGGGCAAATTGTTGAAATCTGCCAACTAGGAGAACCGTAACTTGATTTTCTTGTTTTTTGGATTTTGGCATTTTTGACAAACTTCTGATTGAAATGGTCAATCGGGACCCTGCTTAAGTTGTTTATGGGACAATTTTCGACTAAAATCCAAGATTTCATACCAATCCAATAACAGATCGTTGATTTATAGAAAATTTAAGTAGGCAAAACGGTCAAACTTTTCTTGCTTATTTTCACCGTTTTGCCTACTTAAATTTTCTATAAATCAACGATCTGTTATTGGATTGGTATGAAATCTTGGATTTTAGTCGAAAATTGTCCCATAAACAACTTAAGCAGGGTCCCGATTGACCATTTCAATCAGAAGTTTGTCAAAAATACCAAAATCCAAAAAACAAGAAAATCAAGTTACGGTTCTCCTAGTTGGCAGATTTCAACAATTTGCCCAAATCTAACCATAAATCGGATATACACGAAAACTTGGTTCTTGGTAGAAAAATGACCATTTTAACGATTGGCACTAGTTTCAAATTCCTATCTCAACATTTTCAATGGTTTAGGGGCCAAAAATAATCCTTCCAAATCGTGTATACAATTTGACAAAACATGAAATTTATAGGGGCAACGTAATTCCTTCACTAAATGGTGCTACTAGGTCCCCCCTACCACCAAACGGAAGTTTACCAACCAACTCCATGGGGGAGGTCCGCTAATTGACCTTAATTGGTCTTAATAATTTATCCCGTATCTTAAGAACATATCTACCCTTAGAAAAGGAGTTGAGAAAAAAATCAAGGGCACCAAAGTGGTCAGCGTCCTCGCATTAGTGGGGGTAGGTGCTGGAATTAAGTCTCTATCTCATCTGGTTAATTAGATAATTAGATAATTAGGTATGCGCATAGCCGTTTGCTGGCCATATGGCTATAGCCACTTGGGAAAGGAGTAGAGACAAAATCAAGGGCTCTAAAGTGTGTAGCATCCTCGCATTAGTGGGGGTAGGTGCTGAAATTAAGTCTCTATCTCAACTGGTTAATGAGATAATTGGATAATTAGTTTTGCGCATAGCCGTTTTTGGCCATATGGCTATAGCCGTTTAAGATCGGTTTAGAGACTTTTTACTGGTGCCATTTTGTAGGCAATGGCCAAGTTATGGGGGGTCGACGTCGGACTTTTAAGCTCTATCTTCAACCGTTTAGCCGTTATTCGGCTTTAAAGGTGCTCAAAATGAGCAAAATACGGTAAAAAGCCCGATTTAGAGCACCTTTAAAGCCGTATAACGGCTAAACGGTTGAAGATAGAGCTTAAAAGTCCGACGTCGACCCCCCATAACTTGGCCATTGCCTACAAAATGGCACCAGTAAAAAGTCTCTAAACCGATCTTAAACGGCTATAGCCATATGGCCAAAAACGGCTATGCGCAAAACTAATTATCCAATTATCTCATTAACCAGTTGAGATAGAGACTTAATTTCAGCACCTACCCCCACTAATGCGAGGATGCTACACACTTTAGAGCCCTTGATTTTGTCAATACTCCTTTCCCAAGTGGCTATAGCCATATGGCCAGCAAACGGCTATGCGCATACCTAATTATCTAATTATCTAATTAACCAGATGAGATAGAGACTTAATTCCAGCACCTACCCCCACTAATGCGAGGACGCTGACCACTTTGGTGCCCTTGATTTTTTCTCAACTCCTTTTCTAAGGGTAGATATGTTCTTAAGATACGGGATAAATTATTAAGACCAATTAAGGTCAATTAGCGGACCTCCCCCATGGAGTTGGTTGGTAAACTTCCGTTTGGTGGTAGGGGGGACCTAGTAGCACCATTTAGTGAAGGAATTACATTGCCCCTATAAATTTCATGTTCAAAGCACGATTTGGAAGGATTAAAACCTCCAAAAAATGGTAAAAAATCAACTTTTGACCATTTTACAGTCATTTTAGAGATTCGACTTCAACGGCAATCGATTCTACGTGCAAAAATAGATGGGGGTGACATATTTCGTGTGCTAAGTCATTATGGATTTTTCGGGATCACGTTTAATATAGCCAATTTTGACCCAAATCAAATAAAAGTAAAAAAAAAGATTTTAGGCAATGGAATGTTTTTTCCCGCACCGTAGCGCCATTCTGTAGACCCTCAGCTACCACGTACAAGTGGTGGTTTCCCGTAGCATGCTAGGTCGTGTTAAAGTTTCACCAGGCACGCCGTGAAGTTATCATCATGAATCCAAAAACTTTTTGGTTTTTTTGCTTTACAAAAAATTATTTTGTACCTGAAGGTTGGTAACGGACTCTACAGTGGAGGAGGGTGTGGGAGTTGTGTCCAGAAGCTTATCTCCTGTCAGAGCCTGGACTAGCTCAACTAACACCGTTCCATCAAGCAGATCTGGTATCAGGTTCTCTACCTGTTACAAAGGGGTTATTAAATAATGTTTAGTTTATCAAAATTTCGGAGGATGGGGCAGCACTTCCGAATCTCGTGGAATCTCATTAGCAACTAATTTAATTTCTAACTTACCCTCTTGTCAGTATCTTGCAGCTGAATATTGATCCATCGGGCAAAGACTCTCTGTTGGAGTCTGGCACCCCGGAGATCACGGAGGGGTAACAATTCGTCACCTTTCATCCGGGAAGCAACATTACTCTTCACTGCAGAGAAGAGAGGATATTAACAGCATGATAACAAATTAACAACATGTTAATATTAACAACATATTAACAAGATTAGTATAAATCAGCAGGTATTATAGCCCTAGTTCATAACAAACAAAGGGCTGTCTTTGCAAGCACCCCACACACACAGATCATGCAACAAACTGCAGAGTGCGTGTGGTTAAAAAGTCTCCACCACTTGACCATGCATTAAATATTCAATGTGTGTAGAGGGTAGGATTATATACCAGCTGAATGCAGTGCAGGCACAGCTAAAGACCCTCTGAATATTAGACATGCAGATGGTGTCATATGATAATGCTTTTAGGCTCACACGGGAGTGTGTGTTCAAAGTCCTTACCTTTACTGAACGGTTTGTTCATGTAGGAGCGAGAACCGAGGTAATGTTTCGCTCGGTCCAACATTTGTTTTGATGAAGGAGCACTGCTGGTAAGTTGAGGTAACGGATACACCTGCGGTTTCCCCATGCTATCCTCAGACTCAGCCCGGCCCCGTGACACAACTAAACGCTGCTGGGAGTAAGGAAATAGTTCTCTCTTCTTCTACTACTTTAGGACGGGTTATGATAGGTGCAGCCTGGATGTTGTAAGACTCCCGTGAGAAATACCCGTCCTCCGCCTCAGCCCGGATCAGCAAACTTGGCTTTTGGTTATTGAGATCCAGGAAGAAGGCATCATCAGATAAGGAGCCCGTACCAGAACGGGGTGGGGATAGAGCAGGTACAGGTGGGGTTTTAGTGAGAGGGAATGTTTGGGGTAGAATGGGGTTGTCCATCGTCTCTCGGGTCATGTAGGATACAACCAAATCTGGGGGAAGGTATAAAAAGTAGGTTCATAAAACATTCCAAAAATAACAAAGGAATTAATGAGGTTTCTAAGCGAGTTTTTAAAATAAGTTTGAAAATACGAGATAAGTATTATAACGAACCTTGTTGGTAGGCCCGCATAGCACTCTGTTGTAGCGGAATAATATTGCACTGTGAGAGACCTTTAACAATGCTATCATCACACCTTGTAGACCCTCTACTTGTGTCCCCAGCTCCAATAATAACAGAAACCTCTGAGCTGACTTCTTCATCAGCGATTGAAGGCAAGTTTACAGGTGTGGCACTTCTTGCCCGGAAGTTCTTTCTATACAATCTGCCCCTACTTGCCGGACTGAACCTAACAATGTCGCATGGTGGAGATGTGACCCGGCCAGCGGGTAACGGACTCTCCAGAGTTTCAGGATCACGCAACCAAGTTGGACTCTCAAACTCGTTCTCGCGGTTTTCTGCTGCTTGCGGAGTAGTACAGGTGGATGTGAGGTTGGGCGAGGTGCCAAACATTGGGGATCCTGTGCTTTGGAGCTGCTGACAGTACTCACAAAGCAGGTCCTCTGAGTTGTGGGAGGCTAACTGGGTGGAACAGAATCGACACATTAGAAGCATCTCAGGGGAGGCGGTGGATGGTCGGGATGTGGGATCAGATACCCCAAAATGCAGGGCTGCTGCTGCAGTAGGTGTAGCTGTTGGAATGGTAGGAGTACTTTGAGTGGAAATAACTGAAACCTTCTGAATTCCGAATGTGTTAATTACTCCTGCAGGCACCGGTGTATTTTGTGAAGGAGCAGCAGTTCCAAACACTGGCGTGTTTTGTAAAGGAGCAGCAGTTCCAAACAACGGTGTGTTCTGTGAAGGAGCAGCAGTTCCAAACACCGGTGTGTTTTGTGAAGGAGCAGCAGTTCCAAACACCGGTATGTTTTGTGAAGGAGCAGCAGTTCCAAACACCGGTGTGTTCTGTGAAGGAGCAGCAGTTCCAAACACCGGTGTGTTTTGTGAAGGAGCAGCAGTTCCAAACACCGGTGTGTTTTGTGAAGGAGCAGCAGTTCCAAACACCGGTGTGTTTTGTGAAGGAGCAGCAGTTCCAAACACTGGTATGTTTTGTGAAGGAGCAGTAGTACCAATCACCGGTGTGTTTTGTGAAGGAGCAGCAGTTCCAAACACCGGTATGTTTTGTGAAGGAGCAGCAGTTCCGAACACCGGTGTGTTTTGTGAAGGAGCAGCAGTAGATCCAAACACCGGTATATTTTGTGAAGGAGCAGCAGTTCCAAACACCGGTGTGTTTTGTGAAGGAGCAGCAGTTCCAAACACCGGTGTGTTTTGTGAAGGAGCAGCAGTTCCAAACACCGGTGTGTTTTGTAAAGGAGCAGCAGTTCCAAACACTGGTATGTTTTGTGAAGGAGCAGCAGTTCCAAACACCGGTATGTTTTGTGAAGGAGCAGCAGTTCCAAACACCGGTATGTTTTGTGGAGGAGCAGCAGTTCTAATCACCGGTGTGTTTTGTGAAGGAGCAGCAGTTCCAAACACCGGTATGTTTTGTGAAGGAGCAGCAGTTCCAAACACCGGTGTGTTTTGTGAAGGAGTAACTGCAACAGAAAGTGGTACGATCTGCGCAGGAGTTGGAGTTGGTGGAAGACAAGTAGACGGTGTGCTATTTCTGCTGGAGGTGACCATTCCGGTCGTTGTAGAAACTGGAAGGACAGCAGCAGTCAAATTAGGATTTCTGCTGGATACCAGGCTTTGAAGGGGTGTCATCACGTTACGATTTTCTAAATTAGGCGTTGGTGGATTAGCCAGTGTAGGTGCCTGAATTGTAACAGGTGTCGTAGTTGGGATCGATAGAGCAGGTGCCACAGGTGGAATCGTTTGAACAGGTGTCATCGAAGGATTAACAGGATTCAAGCCAGTCATTGCGTGTTTGGGAATTGCAACAAAAACATTTTCCAGAGGATTCTTAGTTACCACACTTGACCCTCCATCGGGTATGGAGTAAATACTGGCTGTGGAAGTCTTCCTTGTTGTCACAGCTGGGGATGTTCCAAGAATGGGTGTTGGTTTGAAGATATTGGGGGTAATAGGGAGATATCCTGCATGGTCCTCATCAAGAGAAGGAATGGAATACTCCCGGGTAACTTCGTCGAATGTTACCATGGGAACGGGCGTAGCACCACATGTTTTATCCAGTGCGGAATTTAACGTTATATCCTCGCATGGAGCACACAGACCGCTTTCTGTCAGTATCGTCTCAGTTTGATCACAGCACGGGCACCTCTTCTTCTCCAACGAGGTTGAGGTAGGTCGAGTGGTTGAAGGGAATGTCTTGCCCTCATCATCCTCAAGCTCCTCCTCAACAGTGGTCTCCAGCTCGTGAATAGACGCCTTTCGGATGAGTGAAGGGCTCGATTTGAGGGTCAGTGAGCCGGGGTAAACCATGGCAGGGTAAACCATTCCCTCCGTGATAGGGGCATGGAGGTGGCAGGTATGGGTTGTGATACTGAATGGGTAGAGGATTCACCAGAACAGATCGGAGTTCTGCAGTCTGGTGGTTGGGATGGTGGACACTTACAGAAACTCACATCGTCAGCGTGGTTACTAATCCTACAATCCTTGCAGATTGTAGTATCATTCAGGATAGGCAGAGTCGATAATTGAAGTGGTGTCGGAGGCACTGCGGGTATCTGGTGCCCCACAACACAGCCATCCTCCTACCTTCTTCCCCATCCGTCCCCCTCCGATCAGATATTTAGTGTCATCATTATCTGCACTTGACTCTGAAACAATGGAATCCATATTGTCAGGTTCTTCTACCTCTTCTTCCTCGATCACAGTTGGTGCTGGATGGGAGCAATCACAGAAGTAGCTGCTCTTCCCACACGAGCAGAAGTTTGTCTGGTTATCTGATTGTTTGCGGAGGGAAGTTCCAGCCGTGGTTGTCATGACACCCGGTGGAAATATTGTGACGTCATCATCATTATCAGAGAGATCTGAAACGTTCGTCAGACTCCCATCTGACTTGGCAGCAGCACTCGCTGCAGCAGGTGTGGCTGATTTTGTTCCCTTCAAACATTCGTTTATCCTTCTCGGCCGTGCCTTTCTCTCTTTCCTTTTTGTTTGGACTCTCTCATCCTCTTCACTGCTCGATGATGAAACAGTTGCTCTGTTTGCAACTGGTTGTGACGAAGCCCCCCGGCCAGGGGACAGGTTCTTAATTGGTGTACACCTTGCACACGCAGAACTCTGACCCCGTTCTGAGCACGTGCAGTACTCTTGAGATGGCTTCCAGGAGGAACTCGACTTGTTCCTGTTCCTTCTAGAAGGTACCGTGCTGGTGGCCCTCCTGACAGTGAGACTCGGCCTCTTTCTCCTTCTCTTCTTCTTACCACCCCAACATCCCGGGCCTGCCCTGGATACCGAGCTGGTTAGATCGGATCCTGTTGTGATAAGATCGGGTGAGGCTGCTGCTCCAACTCTACTTCCACTAATGATATCCCCACTGCCAAATAACACGCTACTTCTCCTACAGCTCCGACACTGCGCCTCGCTACTGCTACTGCACGTGCAGTATTCGGAGTCACAGCAACGGGCACTGTTGCTAGGGCTGTTGCTAGGGTGATTCTGGCAGGTACAGGTACTGGGTGTTAACATTGGTCCCCCGCACTCACACACATCGACCTGTTCCTCTGTTTCCCTGTTACCAGGATGGAGAGTCTTCATCAGGGTCGTTGCTATGGGCTTAGGACGGGCACACTGGCAGAATTCTCTCGGAGGAACTACTGTCACGGGAGATACTGGTGTAGGAGAGTTTTTAACTAGCTTTTCAGCGGATAATATACGTTTCTTTATGCTTCGTCGGGCTTTAGTCTCCGGATCAACGGAAAATAGCCCAGAAATTCGCCGAACGAATGATTTTTTACGCTTTCTAGGTTGCTTCGGTGACTTTTTCTTGGGTACAGGGGTATCTGACTCAGAAGTGAACACCTCCACATATTTCTTCTTGCTGGATGCTGGATTCTGAAACATGGTGTGCGTGAACTCTATAGCCGTCTATACCATACTTCCTCCGTAAAACATGTCTATCACTAAGTGAAGAAGAAGTCTTCTTCTCTAGCTTTTTCTCTAACATCAATTAATGCTCCAAACACTTGAAAGCCAACAGTAAAACCTTGAAAAAGTTCCTATTTTCTGCCTTCTGGGTATACTTACAAAAGATGAGGTATTCCTTTCTGTCGAAGTTGTGGTGGTGGTCCTGCCACCACCTGACGTCGTCTTGGAAGACCTCATCGTAACACCATGACGTCAAACTCTGAACACAAAGTAGGACATTTCAATGCAACAAATCAGAAAACAAAGGGTGGCAAATATAGGTAAATATAGGGCGGTAATTAATATAGGTGTATGTGTTCAATAAAGGGGTGAGTGCAAAAGCCGCAAAGCATGGTTTACAGAAGTGGTACCAAAATAAAGCTGACCACCGCCAAAAAAACTACAAACAACCTTGTGTCCTCTCTCTCACTCTATCTCTCTCTCTCTCTCTCACTCTCTCTCTCTCTCTCTCTCTCTCTCTCTCTCACTCTCTCACTCTCTCTCACTCTCTCTATCACTCTCTCTCTCTCTCTCACTCACTCTCACTCTCTCTTTCTTAGTGTACTGTCACTAACACAAGCCAGCAGCAGAACATATGTACTGTCTGCCACAGAGGGTCATCCCGGGAGACTTTTCCAGCTGACCTAGAGTAGTGAGAATATATTAGAGCGTGTCAACTCCATAATGATCCATTGGAAATAAGGGTGAACACAATCAGCTTGTTGTCTTAGTGACGCAGTCACCCTTACACCCGTGTGTAGCGTGGTAAAACGAGGCCCGTGTTATAGGTGACGGCGCGCGTGCGCCACCAACTTGTTGTCCAACGGAGTCCCATTACGGTATTTCTTGCAATCAGGTCATATCTCTGCACTCTGCAGTTAACACATAATTAGAATATGCCTGGAATGATAATTAATGAGTGATTACTTTCACCAGACCCGATCACCACTGATGCTAGCAATGCATTTTCTCCTCTAGACTAGGATTTTATTTTTAGGATACATTTCATCTACACGATGATATTACATTGTAGCCAGTTATTGTATGTGTTGTGAGCATCAGTTTTATCACAAGCACAAGGTTCTTTATCTTTGATCCATATACTACTTTCTCTCTTTCCCTCTCTCTTCTTGCTCTCTTTCTCTCTTTCTTTTCTCAGTCACACAACATGCATTAGTCGTGTGCAACCAACTTCGCACTCGAGCTGATGTGGAGAGGAGATGAGAGGTCGGCTGAAACATACCGAGATGCAGTTAGGCAGATTTTCATTTTCTTCTTCTTGCATTATATATGCGATATATATATATATAGAGATCCATGGTATTCAGTTCCCAGCGTGCTCTAACCAATTGATTAAAACCAGCTTTGCACACTGGTTTTGCACGCTAAAAGATGTCTCTTTTCACTCCTCCCTCTCTCCCTCTCTCTCTCTCTCTCTCTCTCTCTCTCTCTCTCTCTCTCTCTCTCCCTCTCTTACCCTCTCTTACCCTCTCTTTCTCTCTCCCTCTCTTTCTCCCTCTCTCTCTTTCTCTCTTTCCACCATCCAATATGCTGTTCTCTGACTTTTCGTGTTCTCGTTCCCTCGAAAAACCACACGACTCCCATTGTTCCCTTGTTCGCTCGTTATATCTTTCTCGCATACTATATCAGAGCTTTTCAAATTGCTATGTTTTAATCACATCATGCGTAGCAGTAGCAGTGAGAGATACATCTCAGAATATGGATTTGTATCATCGAGGGGATTTTGAGAGAAAATTCTTTGTGTTCAGCGAGGAGAAGGTGACGCGAAATAACGGTGTCTTCCAGCCCCTGGGCAGGAAGTGCATCAAGTACTCCATGCCGGATCTGAGGTGCATTAGAATGGAGTTGGTGAACCACAACAAGGGTGAGTGTACTAAAAGCCTACATTGTTTTGATTTGTTTGCCTTAGGTGAGCTATAAAAAAGCTAAGGGTGAGCTCTAGACTCTGAAACCTGCATTGTTTTGATTTGTTAGGTCAACCATGTCAAGATAAAGGTTGAGTTCTCTACAATCAATATGGCGTGTTGGTTTTGCCATTTGTTTTCCTCAGCTGTGATTTGAAATTTATGAAAGTGTGTCCTTACTAAAAACTTTACGATTAATATATCATTGCAGATCCCAAGACTCACAACAACACAAAGGATCTGAGAGGATCAGGTCCAAAGCGCACCAAGAGATCTGACCAGTCCTCCACCAACTTTATCAGCACCTCGTGTGTCCTAGCCAGATCCAACAGTTGTATCAATCTAAACGCCATTAAACTGAACACCGTCCAGATAAACCCCCGGATAAAACTTATCAGTGAATACCAGGAGGAGCTGCAACAGAGGATGCCCGTTAAGAAGCGACACTTTAGACCCAAGACACAAGGCAGCTCGTGGCTGTCCATGTCACTGCCGAGTTTGGATCAGATCACCATGGTTACCGATAACAGTAGGATGGCGGATGTGCTGGAGTGTGTGCCACCACCTCTGAACCACCATATCAACACCAAGGTGTCAACTTCAGAGAAGCCAGGATAGAGCTCTTCATGGGTGTGTGCAAGGCGTGATGGACCTAATTTCATTTTGTACAGACCTGATCAAATATTAATTATAGTATGTCACACAATTGTCGAGTTGAAGATATTAACAGCGTGAGAATATTTTCAATTTGATAATTGAATCTTGAGCTTGAGGGACTCTTTAGTGAGAATTATGTTGAGATTCAATGCATTGCGTTTAGCAAAATAATTTCTTGTCGTTGATTGTATCGTAGATTATTATCCCTGATCTTTTCGGTAAATACCAGCGAAAATGATTGAATATGACGCTATGTAGTTATCAATGAACGAACTGCAGGTAGTTCACTCAATAGTCATGAGTCAGCACTGTGCTATGTGCAGTGGGGGTGTAGTATTCCACGTTACCCGAGGTTTATAGGTTGTCTGTCTGTTTACAAGCTGCCTCAAGACTGCCTCAATTCACACAAACCAGGTGTGTGTTAGCTCACATACAGAGCGGATGTGTATAATGCCAAGAGATCCTGGGTTGCAGCAGTAAAGCGCCATCTTGTACATTGCCACGTGATTTTCTGTCAAACTTTGTTGTGTATGCTTTCACACCTTTCCCTTCAGGTGTATGATTAGCATATAATTCAGTTCTTAATCCTAGTACGTTATTTGTTGTAGACAGCTAAATTACTCAATTTGTTGTAGACAGCTCAATTACTCAATTACTCAATTACTCAATTTGCTGCAGCTGTGCAGAGTGTCATTATGAGTAGAATCCCTCTGACACCACCCTCTTGCCCGTGTGAAAACTCCAAATTCGTCAGCTCTGGGTAAGTGATTTATCGTCAACTGAAACTTTCCTTTCTGGCAAAATGCCAATTAGAATAGCTGATATCAAATCTTTGAGCATAGATTCCTAAAGCTGCTCTATCGCACCTGGCACATTAGGTTTAACTTGCTAGAAAGTAATGGATTCTATATATCCTAGAACAAGCCTGGCCCTGCACGAGATACAATGCCAGCATGTTTCAAGAAAGGACGTGGAACTACACAGCGGCCTGGCTGCCCCCTTAAAACCACCACCACCACCCCAACCCCGTGAGGCATCTCACTGCTGGACGCTAGTAACCGTCCTCCTGCCCATTGCTCTCGTCAACTTCCTCATGCACATACCCACGGTGCTGACCAGCTTCATGTGTGCCCACATCAACTCCACCACCTCCCAATCAGCCGCCAGCCTGGCCATGTCCACCTGCAACTTTGTGGGCTTTGGGTTTCTGTTGGGTCTCGTGACTGCCCTGGAGTGTGTTGGTTCTCAAGCAGCGGGGGCAGGGAAGAAGTTCTCCCTGTGTATCGTGACAGCTAGGACCCTTGTGATCTGTCTGGTTGCTAGTTGTCTACTGGTCATGGTCTGGTTTTATGCGGATGTTCTGTTTGAGGTGGTATCTAGTAAGGAGGCGGATGTGGACGAGGAGGCAGGTCGGATGCTTCGAATTTACACCCTTGTGTTACCCGTGTACTGCATTGACATTTGTCTGACTCGCTACGCAGTTATTCTGAACTTTGTGGGAGAGGTCCTTGTTATCCGAGTGTGCTCCCTCATCGCGGGCACAATAATGGCAGCTACCCTGATATTTGACCCGGCCAACATGGAACTGGACGGTGCGGTCATCTCGCTGATTGGGTGTGAAGTGGTAGCAATGATAGCCACCATCTCCCTCCTCGCTCTCCACTCTGCCCTCTTCCCTGTCCTGGAGGCTCTCTTCTCATGGGATGTGTGGCGAGGTTGGCCGGAGCTCCTCCGGATCGGAATGCCTGGGTGTGCCATGATAATGACAGAGAGTATCCTGATGGAACTTACCATCATGATTTTATCGGTGGATGATGCTGATTTAGATCACTACGATGCCTTTCTCCAATTCCTCCAATACCATCAGTTCTTCTTCCATCTATACCATGGGTTCACCATGGCGGGATCCATTATCACTGGCAAAAACCTGGGATCCAACGATGCTGTGAAGAGCAAGAAGGAGGCGAACATATTTTGTTGGTTTGCCCTTTTCACGGGGGTCTTCTTTGCACTCTTCACATTTCTCCTTCGCTACCAAGTTGTCCAGATTCTCTCCAGCTCCTCGACAGTGCAAGGTATCCTCATGTCCTTTGTACCTGCGTACTGCGCCTACCTCATGGTTGACTGCACTCAGGTTAGCATCAGTGGAATCCTCCGGGGACTCGGAAAGCAGGTCATTGGTGCGATCATCAACTGCATTACCCTTGATGTTATCGGGATAACGAGTGTGTTCTACCTAGCCAGGTACCTGGAGGGAATGGGAGCGTTAATGGGGCTAGCTGTGGCATCAACCTGTGCACTGGTCGGAATGTGGGGCACTGTTCTCCACACTAACTGGCTGCTTGAGGTCCGGAAATGCATGGAGAGGATCGGGGGAGGAGGGGGAGACAAGGATGTTGAGGAGATCAAGATGTCTAGACTTGATAGGGCCTCCGAAGATGAGGCCATTTCCTCGCCAGATATCGACGACACAGAGACCGCCCCGCTGTTCAGTACGAAGGGACCGAGTGCTGCTGATAGGGAGGCCCGGATCACCATTAGCATCAGTGCGTTGGTGTTTGTTACCATGGTAATTGTGGTAGCAGTATTCTTTATCACTCAATGAGGGCGGGCACCTCCAGTATTTTATAGTACGAGCTAGAGCTGAGTATTAAACCGGCATCACTAACAACATGCCCAACAACATTTGAATCTCTTCTATTAGCCAGATTCCTCTGGCCTCTGTTTTGATTATGGTCAGTTGTTGTACGACTAGAAAATCATGAGCACAGACTTTCCAGATCTGTCTGGCGCCGCCGACCCGATCTGAGTGCACTGTCACGCGCTCAGATTAATTTTGAGAATCAAATTGGGGTATGGGTACCGCCATACAGTTCCAGATAATGTTTGTATGGATTTTCCACTTTCCGCAGCTCAAAGGGGAAAGAATAAAGGTCGACCTTAGGTCGTATGAAGACTCTGTTTTGTAGTATCTTGCAGTATCAGTGGAAGTTGGAACTGAAACGAGTCACCCCCTCCCTGCCGACGGACCTCCCTGCCGACGGGTCGGCAGGGAGGTCATTCGGCAGGGAGGGCGGGATATGGGGGTATAATGTCCTACGTGCCGACGAAATTGGGATGAGATCGCCGTCGGCACGTAGGACATTATACCCCTATTTTCTGCCCTCCCTGCCGACGGACCTCCCTACCGATCGGCAGGGAGGGCCGTCGGCAGGGAGGACATTTTACCCCTCCTTTTACCCTCTGTACCGACGATCGGCAGGGAGGACATTTTACCCCTCCTTTTACCCTCTGTACCGACGATCGGCAGGGAGGACATTTTACCCCTCCTTTTACCCTCTGTACCGACGATCGGCAAGTAGGGCCGTCGGCAGGGAGGACATTTACCCCTCCTTTTCACCCTCACTACCGACGATCGGCAGGGAGGACATTTACCCCTCCTTTTCACCCTCTGTGCCGACGAAACTATAACCCAAACTTAGCCCAAACCATCGCCCTAACCATCACCCTAACCACCGCCCTAACCACCACCCTAACCCTAACCCTAACCACCGCCCTAACCCTAACCCTAACCCTAACCCTAACCCTAACCCTAACCCTAACCCTAACCCTAACGATACTCAGAGGAACAATACACAGTGAACTCTTCGTATTTGGCCTGCCGGCCAAATTCTCGAGCTCACAGAAGGAGTGAAACGCCCTCCCTACCGATCGTCGGTACAGAGGGTAAAAGGAGGGGTGAAATATCCTCCCTGCCGATCGTCGGTACAGAGGGTGAATAGGAGGGGTAAATGTCCTCCCTGCCGAATACTCTCTCGGAGTGAGTTTTCGGCAGGGAGGGCGGAATATAGGGGTCAAATGTCCTACGTGCCGACGGCGATCTCATCCCAATCTCGTCGGCACGTAGGACATTATACCCCTATATCCCGCCCTCCCTGCCGAATGACCTCCCTGCCGACCCGTCGGCAGGGAGGTCCGTCGGCAGGGAGGGCGGGTACCAACTGAAACATGTACCGTCGCTTTGTTCAAATAGGAAGGTCGTGGATGGCAACTTGCCCTGGCCTGCAGTTCTCACTTGTGACTGTTGCATTGAATCTTAAAAGGACATGTGACCCGTTCATTGCAATGCATTGTTTTAGAACATAATTCCAAGTTGGCTGTCGTCAGTTATCTGTTTTAACATATTTTGTTGTCAATGACGACTGAAAAACAAGGAGTTTTCTAAATTGAACAAAAACAATCGGCAAAAAACAGTCACACAATCTCAAATATACACAGCTGTACGTGAAACATTACAACTTTTAACTTAATCAGGGCGAACATTCATACAATCAAAATCACGCGAAATTTACACAATTGCCGCATCTTACCCTGGAGACATAACTTAGCTTGTCATTAAATTAAACGAAATTCATTGAACTTGATATTCGCGTGCCACAATTTGGTCACCCTTTTCTTCTTCATAAATCATTTTCTCATATAATTACTAACTCTCCTTCACCTGCTCAGACGCATCAGTTCTTATCAGCATTCTTCAAGACTCAAAGTTCATTGAACATAAGCAGTTCATAATACGTTTCTCTTAATGTAAAAAGCTTGAACTTTCTAAATCATAGTCCCGTGAAGATTTCCAATGTATTCTCCAATATTTCTCGGCGGATTGATTGTGTATAACTTTACAGTTTGCATATAAATCCACAAGTTATCTCACTGTATCGTAAGCATAGCTATTTTGTTTTGAGCACGCCGTGATGCGTCACTGATCTTGCTTTCTCCATCTAGACTTGATGACAGCTGAAATACATGGGTGTTAATAGATCCGGCCCAGCTGTAACCTAATGTGGTGGTCTATGAATCACAATAATTGTACTAAATTTACGTCTCTAAACTATAAGTATAATTACCTTACTTTGCATTTGATAAAGTTAATTGAATTAATTGAATTAACTTAATTAACTTACCTTCACTAAAAAAGAAGACGCTGCTTTCTGAAGCATCTCAGCCGTTGCTGAAAAGTGGAATTATTTGGGGTTAAAATAAAAGAATCATAAGTAATTGCAGGCAGTTATAGTCAGTACATGACAGATATATATCTGCCTGGTAGTGCAGATATTTTCGGGCGGGTTTATCATTTCATAGCAGACTTGTAGCCATTCACACAGGGAAGACACACGAAGAGAAGACAGATAGTTTGCCTGGATTATATAGCAGATGATCATGGCATACGAGCCGGCTGGTTAACCAATATAAGAAGACGCTATTGGAGAGAGCTAGAACATGAAGGGCTAGATTGGTTTCGGTACAGAGATTTCCAACCAACATGAAGGCATGTTAAGAAAGTTGCAGATGATTATAATTATCAAGAAAGGATTGTCTCTTTGCTATGTAACCATCCAGTGCGAGGAGAGGGATGCTTGCTCGACACTATTATACAGACAGACACTCACACTAATCACACACTCACACTAATCACACACACTTACACATATATTATACAGACACTCACGGTTCCCACATACACTCACTCACTCAAACACTCACACATGTACACACATATTCTCACAGTTCAAACACATACACTCACACACACTCATATTATATATCATGTATGAATTAAGCACGTGAGCATTGCATACGAGTATAATAAATGGCTGATAGCGGGTCTACTAGGAATGCATTCCATGTATTGTACATGTATAACCTTGTATAGTAGTACATATAGCTTGTACAACATTGTAAAATGTACACATCTTGCAAATACAACGTTTTACATGCACGGTATGTGGTTTAGAAGATATAAGAGTGCTATTAGTAGATTACTATATACATCGACCCCACCTACTGCAATTGTACCAGTTATAATCATTATTGTTTGGGTTTACAATTGGATATGGGATCGGTGTAATATAGTATCGATTCTACTATGTATATCTGGTCGTACCGAGCTGTTAGAGGAGCGGTTCCAGGTACTGCTCGACTTTGGTCAGATAGTAATCGCTTGTAAATACTCATAAGAGTGGTGTCCGAATAATTATTGACGTATTCTAGTAGGGAGAGATAGGAATGATCAGTTGTCATGTGAATTATAGCTGTATAGAGTCTGGTAGAGAGATCAAATTGGAATTCAGAGTAGAGAATTGCACAGAGGAAATATATTTTGAAAAAGATTGGGATAATGCATTGAAGAAATGTAATTAAAGTCGGATTTTTTGAAACTGTCACCCCCCTTTTCATGCGCGGAATGTTTTTGCGTGTCACATCACATGTTAACGTGTGGTGTGCGCGTCAAAATTGATAAATTTCACATGCACGGTCATTTTGGGGTGACAGTTTCAAAAAATCCGACTTTATATGCTTTAACCTAAAAGAAGATCGGAGTTGCTGAAAAGGCCTAAAAACATTAAATTCATCATACAAGCTGACAATATGAACTTTAATAGGCATACCAGACCACAATCTACACATTTGTGTCCGTTAAAAGCTCTCTAGACTTTCAACCAAGGCCACGGACCAGTCACCAGGTATAAATCATGAGAGTAGTATATTAAACAGAAAGACAAGTGGGTATAAAACACAGCGATCTCACCGTGCAAAATTCCAAATTAGCAGCTGTTTCATACCTTTATCTATGCAAGCATAGCTGATAATATCGCATCCTGCCTTCTGGATCGCAGAATTGTGGGGTACATGTGTCAGGGAACTGTCCAGTGCAGCCAGTAGTACACTCATTCGAGATGGAACCTTCACTATTGAGATGTTCTCCGCTGGAAACGTGCAGAGGGTTAGGAGGATATGAACTGTTGAGTCGCTTCATAACCGAACCCAGAACCATGAAATATTCCATCAAGGAATTCGAAGTAACGGTGTAAATAAGGTAACAGGATGGTAGCCATGGTAACGGTTAAACTCACGGCATTTGTTGCAAACATTCCTCAGGGCAGTGATAGCAGCCTCCATGACAACAGGATTCACAGCATACCGCTGGATCGTCTTCAGTAACACATTCACCCCGTCTAACTCACCGAACATGACCTTATTCGTCACTGAGAGATACATGTTACAGCTATTGGACGCTCCAGGAAGACCGTTTTTATATAGTTAATAAGAGGTGGGTTGAGGTGTAGAATGAAATTGCCACGTGAACGAGGCGAATGTTTATCAAAAAATCCTCAAGAGAGTTTGACACTTACTGTGTTTTGCAGTAAGGTTGATAATAGCTTTACAGGCAGCTTCTTGCACACTAGCACTTCCCATGCACTCCTTCATGGCCCTAATAACACGTTGCAGTGCATCCTCTTTGGCAGCCAGAGACCGGTTTTCAGCTGAATAAGGATAATATTGGGTTAATTTCAGGAATATTTAGGTTGTACAGAGAGAAAACAAAACTGTTAGACTAGTGCTGGGGAAACAAGTCTTCTGGTGGAACTGGAATTTAGAATGAGGGAATGTTAGAAGAGGTAATTGGACAATATCTTTCAATGCAACTTACCGGACTTTGCACAGAGGTTGTGAAGTGCAATACACCCAGCCTCCTGGATTGTGCTGTCAGTGGCGAATGTATCCAGGGCCTTTAAAATAGCGGTAACGCCTCCATTACTTACTATCGTTCTCTCTATCTCAACTGTAATAAATAGTTGTAACTTTCCCTTTTTTCCCCTGTGAAGGACCCCTCCTTCCACTAGAAATTACCCCTCTCACCAATTCCTATAAACAAACAACAAACCACTTCTCTTACCATTTCCTATGCAGATGTTGTAAAGAAGGCAGCAGCCTGCACGTTGCATCGGTACGTTATTCTCAAATCTATCCATTGCTTGTAGGACGATGTTGATCCCCTCACTTCTGTACACCAGATCCCGGTATGATGGCTCTGTATCAGTGGGGTAGTCAGTTTAGTGTTTGGAATTTAGGTGTTTCTAAAGCCTTCAATGTGTGTTTTGCAGATATTTTAATAAATTTGAGATGCCAAGTCGTCAACATTTTATTGAGGAGTCACACACACATACACAAACACGTACCAGGTGTTGCACAGATGTTACAGAGAGCGTAAGTTGCCGCTTCCTGGAGACCCGCTGACTGGGGTGCAAGATCCATGACAGTTAGTAAGAACATCAATACCACCCGCATCCACCAGCTGCTGGGTTACACCCGCTACAGAGAGAGAAAAGGGTAATGAGTATGGGATGATCCGAGGTGTAATTACATAAACACAAGGAGCTGGTTCCTACATATATTTTCAATAATTGTACATTGGCCACACATGAAATTGAACGTCATAAATTGAAGGTACGCACAATATATTGGACATATAGAAACAGATTATGACAGAAAAGTTTAGCACGGGATCACGTTTGACAAGTGTTGCTCTTGTCTAAACTTTAGTGGTGCGTTCAGCAATGCATAGCAAGATATAGTTTCGAGAAATATAGAAAGGACGATAATCAAGCTTACCCTTGCTTTCATTCTCAGGAATATTCAAAGAATATGGGAGACCTAGAAATATTCGTAATATATAGAAAATATATAGTTTGTCCAGATCTAGAATCATTTAAGTAAGGTACCACAGCGAGATGAATGATTAGGAGAAGAATCAGTTTCTCGAGAGTCAAGACACGATTGCTATAGATCAGAAGAATATCTTGCGACGCAAGAAGAAGGAAGAAGAAAGATACATGAGTATATGCAATGGATTCATGATTTGTACTCTGTTAGGCCAATGACCACTGTTCTCGCGTGGTCAACAACAACAACAAATAGGGTCATAGATCAGGCCAATGCTCTGGCAGTTTGTACTGCACAACTGCAGGCTATAATATCCAGTGAGCAAAATGTGGACCATTATTGTTCATTATATGACACTATAGCAGCTCTCATAGCTTCATTGCAATCCTCTCATAAGAAAGGTCTGGAGCGTATGCCAAAGGCTCAAAAGTCAAAACTGTTTCTTACCTCCTAGTTGACAGAGATCCCCGATGATCTCAGCTCCCACCTCCTGTACATTGACCAGATTGGGAACATTTCGCATCGTTTCCAGGAGAACCTTTGCCCCTCCCAACCGTAGGAAATTCTCGCTGTTACCGACTAGGAAGGGGGAGTGGGGATTAAAGGCAGTTGGGATATCATGGGGATTGGAAAGGGTAGCGGGTAGAATAGGCGGAATCAGGGATATGAGATTAGCAGCCAGACAGCCACAGGGCCAAGGCTCGGGGTGGGAAAGTTGTCAAAATTTTAAGATAATATAGTGTCATGGTTACTACTCACCATGTTTCTGAGTTAGTGCTTTGAGTGCCAAGAGTGTTGGATTCAGCACCCCCGTATCAGAGGGAAACTCATTGAGGGCGGTCAACACCAGGGCCACTGCGCTGCTCATCCTATCCTGGTTAACCCCATCCTTCCCACGGAGGTTGACAATGGCGTAACATGCTGCTGCCTGCAGGGGGTCATGTAGCAAATCGGAACTTTTGTTTTGAAATCCAGGGGGCTATTATAATGATAGAACTTCACTGGGATTCACGGGGCTAACCAATTAGAACACATCGTATGTTTTGAGATTCAGCCAATTAGAGCTCGAGAAGTAGCGTTTTCTGATTGTTTCAGA
This sequence comes from Hormiphora californensis, assembly GCA_020137815.1. Taxonomy (NCBI): domain Eukaryota; kingdom Metazoa; phylum Ctenophora; class Tentaculata; order Cydippida; family Pleurobrachiidae; genus Hormiphora; species Hormiphora californensis. The sequence goes on along the minus strand of CM035356.1, from coordinate 724,712 downwards.
AGGGTTGTGGTAAACTTGCCTGTATGGTTGGATCTCGTGGAAATTCTGACATGGCTTTTAGAACAGCTTTACTACCAGCCTTTCCTATCGCAGCCTTGTTGAACTCTGAAAATGGTGTAGGGAGTCATTTTCTGTAGGAAAATTCTTGGACTACCATGGTAGTCTGCAGACAATTTTGTCCGGTATTCCAGGAAGTTTAGGAAGTAGAGGAGAGAGGGGGTGTAATTGGCACGAATGTAGATAAATAACATGTTATATCACTGCTGCATGCACCAACCTGATCCGATACAGAGATTACAGAGTGTACCCAGTCCCCGCTGTTGAAGGAGCGAGTTTTGGGGGTACTTGGTCATCGCAGCAATAATGGCCTGGTCCCCACCAACCTGTACCACTAGCAGCCTGTTCTGAGCTGTGGGGACGGAGTTGGTTACGAAGTCACGGGGCTACCAAGGGACGGTGGGTATGAAAGGGTTTTCTCTGGTATGGGGTGGAGGTGGGTTTGAAAGTGAGTCAGCGTTTCATGCTTGATGGAAAACTTATTGGGGTTTAGATAACAAGAATAAATAATAATTGAGGGCTTTCTTTTGTGTCCTATTGAGATTTTCGACTTACCATTTCTACAAACAATGTTTCGTAGAGCATGAAACGCAGCAACTTGCACAGTTGCCGATTCCCTGCAACTCTCCATGACAGACACAATATAATTTAGCCCTCCCTTTTCAGCAACTATCGTCCTGAAAAAGACATTTCGGGTTTTCATTTGCTCCAGTTGCCAAGCAAACTATTTTTCACATGTTGGCTGTTAGTTGACGAAATATAAAACATGTATATTAAGAAAGATAATAGGGGAAGAAGCAGGTACTGCAGATAACAAAGCAATATAAAACAACGGCAACTTCTATACTAGGATTTAGCAGTAGTTAACTGTTTCAATACCTGTTTGCACCGTTATTCACACACAGAGCTCCCAGTGCAAAACATGCTGCCTCCTGTACATCTGCATAGGTTCTCAGAGTCTGCATTGCAGCCAGTACCGCATCTAAACCGCCCTTCTCCACAATGTGCCTCTCATTCTCAGCTGAAAGAGAGAAAGTTGATGTCACTGCACGTGCTGGCCAATAAACGAGCTTAACTGAACTGTGTCCGTGAACATTGTATAATCTCGGATAACCCGAAATACCACATAATATCCCTAATGTAAGTTACCATTGTTGATGCAGAGGTTGTTGATGGCAAGACACGCCTCCTGTTGGACCGCCTCATTGGATGGGTGTTTAGACATGAATCGAGCCAGTAGTTCGACACCGTGGGCCTCGATAACCCGGACTCTGTTACCACTACTCAGCGTACACATACAACCTGTCGGGCAGGGGAGATTACAAGAAAAGCTTCAGAACCACCAGAGGAGGGAAGATTAAAATTGTCAAGGAACAAAGGCTTCAGAAATCTGAAGTTTGATAGATAAGATAGATAAGAGGTTGATATAGAAGAAAGCTCTCAATTTAACGGACTCATTCGGGGAAGAATAAATGCACAGGGTATTATATCGAGATCTGGTAAATGGAGGTCTGATAGTATCTACAGCTGTATTATAGTACTGACCTAGTGAAGTGCAGATCATCTCTGCTATCTCTGCCTCGTGACTAAAGTTGCTGCCAATATGCACCAGCAGTTGAACCACGTTCTGTTCACCTAACAGCTGCTGTGCCTCTTCACCTGTGAGAGGGGATCAATTGTAAAGTTCATATTTCATATTTTATATTTCACTGAGAAGGTATCACTCAGGTATCACTTAGGATTGGGGTTGGGTACTTCGCAGACCTATGGCTATCCCTCCCAGACTATGTACTAATTAGTGTATTGTTTGAAAATTAAACAATTAAACAAGGAGTAAACTACAGCTTCACTAATATATCAATTGTACCAAGGTTATACTATGGTTATACCATGGTTTCAACCTTTCTATTCGTCATTACAAGAGATGTGTACCTTTCAGTGCAAGCCTAACTATGGTCCTCATGGCATCTAGTGTGTTGTTACTGTCCATGTCTTGGGACAATGTCAGTGCCACCTCACGTACCAATACCTGAGAGGGGTTCAGTTGTTTAACAATTATTGCACGGAAAAGAAGGTATCAGTGATTCTGTGAGTCAACTAAAGGGGATTGTATGATTCAACCGAAACATGATCGGTTTTTGCCACCATTTCGATCCCTCCCCATGGCCACTGATTTAGCCAGGACCCCCCCCCCTTCACCCCAATTAACTAACCCCCCTTCACCCCAATTAACTAACCGCTACATTTTCCTCGTCATCATGGATGGTGAACATGGTACTGTCCGTCATATAGCCATCCTCATGTGTAGCCATGTCGTCCAGAGAGAGCCCCCGGTCCCGAGATGCCAAGGACAGGGAATCAACCTCACTCTTACTCTCATCGAAATCACTGTTTTCTGAAAACGGGAGGAGGGTTATTGGCAGGTTTTAGAACAAATCTGCTATTATGACGACTGGTGGTACTATTTCTAATCAAGAAACTTTTAAATAAGAAACTTTTTTTTTAGGAAACTACAGGTGTAAGCAATCCAAAAACAAAAATAATTTCTCCTTTATCAAGAAACTAAACAAGTTAGGGGTGTTCTATTTTGTTGTGGTGTCTCTGAATTGTGTGATTTGCATTTGAAAAGTTTCTTATAAAAAAGTTTCTTACTAAAGCGTTTCTTAAAAAACGAGAGTAAGGTATATGCAACGTATCTCTGATCAACTAACGGCCTACTCTCTTTTATCTCCTGCTTTCTCTCGAGATCTCTAAATTTGAAAATCCTACTATTATGTACATATTTGAAACCCCTACTTGAGGCGAGATCACGTGATTTCCCCACCACTAACAACTGCACTAACGGTTCCTTGCCCCCTCCAGTTGCTGTAGTAGTACTGGAGCAGCTCATATCAAATAGGAGGACACGAAACACAAAAACTCACAAAGAACAATGACCCTCCCACTCGACACGCTTACAATCACACAGAAAGTATAACAAAGGTCTCTCTCTCTCTTTATGTTTCTCTCCCTCTCCTTCTATCTCTCTCTCTCTCTCTCAGTGGGACAAACACTACTATAAATTACATTAGGATATATAAAATAGCTTACTCCTTCCATCTAATTAAAAAACAAAGGCCAGTCTCAACTAATCTCGAACCTAATAGGGAGAACAAGCCATTAAAACCATTGCAGCAGAGCATCAAAACCTCAAAACCTTTCACTCTGATGCTCCGGGGACAATCAAGAGATATGCTTTTCTTTCCGGCCCATTCTTTTCTTCTGTTCTCGGCGGAGTTGGTGGTTCGGCCGATGTTAGCACCAAACTGGCGCTAGTATACATGTCGCACTTGGAAGAGCTGTTACCCAGATAATTACTGATTATCCTATAACGTGGCCAACTAGGCCAGGTACCATGGTTACAATTCAATACTTGAAAACAATTCGCTAAATTTTGTGTGGCGAACACTGTATTTTATTTCTTAGTAGGAGCGCTTAGATCATGCACGTGCAAAAGTCGCGCGCCACCCGAAATTTAGGCTACTGCCACTCCTTTGCTTTGCATCGAATCGAAAAATGACCCCCAAGTTTTTTGTAGATCTCAACGAGATCTTTCGAAAACTTGAGGGTCATTTTTCGATTCGATGCAAAGCAAAGGAGTGACAGTAGCCTAAATTTCGGGTGGCGCGCGACTTTTGCACGTGCATGATCTAAGCGCTCGTATTATCTGTTAGGGTTCGGTAGATCAAGCTAATTGGTACAATTCAGGCAACCAGAACATGCAAGCACACTGTTGACAATGTACAGGCTATTGGAATGAAAGAAGTGAGTACAGCCAAGAAGAGAAAGAGAGAATCACAAACAATGGATCATATCATTGCACTTCGGAAGAGAGAGAGAGAGAGAGAGAGAGAGAGAGAGAGAGAGAGAGAGAGAGAGAGAGAGAAAGAGAGATAGAGAGAGAGCACTTACCAATAAATGTAGCGAAGATGTACAGGAATTCATCTTGTTTCCCACTTTCTGTTCCACTCATCACAACAACACAACGAAACAAAAACAATCAATTAAAAATATAACAACATCAACACCGCCAAGAGAGAGAAGCTTGTTGTCCATATATAATGAAGAACAGAAAGGAAAGAAGAGCTAGTTAGTAATTTGACCTTTTATGGAGCCAGCTGGAGCTTCATGAGGTGTGTGTGTGTGTGTGTGTGTGTGTGTGTATTATAATAACACATACTGATACACTCTGGGTTGGAGGGTGTGGCAGCTATTGTTGTTTTGTGGCCCGTGTGGGTACATTGTACAATGGGCACATTGTACAAGGTTTGTGTGCCAGTGCATACTATACATTTTCGCCGGAAGGAAAAACTAAACTTCCTCACTGATTATGCGGCTTGAATATGAGTGATGCCAGCTCTTACCCCCAGCCCCCTGTCAGCTCTTTGACAGGCCCCAGAATACAGCACTGCGACGGGTGAACCTCCTAAAAAACCGAGTAGGGGCATGGTGCCCCTGGGGAACCTCTGCCAAAATTTCTAATCTCGGCACAGTATAAGTATATCTGAATTTCACTTTACTTAACGTCTCCGTGGTCTAATGGCCACAAAATGGGCTAAGAAACATAAGGTGCCGGGTTCAAATCCCGGTCATGCGACTTAATAGATTTTTCTTTCACTTTTGCTTGATATTGAAACAATTAAATTTCCGATAGAAACAAAACATATATGACAAAGACCAGAAACTGGCTGACTACTGCAAAACAGTGGCAGAAACAAAGCTAAAAGAGAAAAACTACAACAAATTTACCACTGCGGTAATGACAAAGATAGACAAAGACTACCGAAAAATATGGTTCACAGATAAGATCACAATGAGAAACGTCACACTGGCAATCTTAGGACAAAACAACTTGAACTTCTCCTTAGCACACAGAGATCCAAGAGAGAATCCGAACTGCCCTCTATGCAACCAAAAACAGAACTCGGAACATGTCCTAATAACATGCCCAGATCTAGATCATCTCAGATACACACTGGGATACCAAAACATAAAACAAAACATCTACGACAAAGACCAGAAAATCGACCTAGGCAAACTAACTGCACTGATAAAGAAATCTGGTCTCTTCAAATAGAATCTGCCTAATCAAAACCGGCCCCCCACCCCAGGTAGATAGTATAATCCGGAGAGTTGGGCCGCCCAGACATTAAAATGTAGAAGGGTGGTACAAAACGAGCTCGAAAGAGCATCCCAATGGTTGCCACCTTAGGCTGACAGGCTATGGAGCACCCCTTGAGGGAGAGTGCCGCTTCACTAGACTGCGTATTAGAAGCACTACAAACTGGGCCGATTAGGTACATAGAGTACCAATCGGTGGTCCGAGCCACCACTCTGGTCCTGAAGCAGGATTCTGGCCTTAAATGGCAAGTGCTGGTAGAAGAAATGACGTTTCTCATCTACGTGTGGGCAGAGAAGCCGCGTCATCGCTCGGCAATATACCTACTTCTGGGGAAACCCAGTAACGTAAGACTGGTGGAAATACACTGGTGCTCTCAGCTGTGTGTCTAACTGGATTAGTAACCGGCAAACTTAACAAAAGCGGACCGAATGTGAAGCTAGCCTTTCCCTCGAAGGGGATCCTCCATGGAGGGTCCCTGGACAGGACTGACTAGTGGAACTACTGAGCAACTCTTTGTGTGGGGTGCTCGGGAGGAACGCCAGAATTTTGATTCGCCGGGAGCTGGCCCCGTAAGACACCAGCAAAGTGGGAGGAAGTACGGGAGGTTCAAACACACACACACACACTGATTATGCGGCTTGTATAAAACAATCAACCGATCCTTATAACTTATTCTCTGCCAGCAGCCAGTGCATTATACTGGCCCCGACCACTATCATATTCAATGAACTTGAATTTATAATTGATTGTTGCGAATCTTAATCTCTCTGACTGCTTAATTATCTGGATCTTGAAATTATTTTAGCTTATTAAATCAATCGACCATATCATGGTCGGACCTTGTTTAGTACCTAGTAGTAAGTACTAATCAAGATCCGATCATGACATGGTCGATTGCAGGAACCGACCGACACAAGTAAACAACCAATCAGAACTCGTTATTTAGGTCACATGACTGGTTATCAGCCAATCAGGGACTAGTATTTCCTGATTCGGTCGGTTCCTGGTCGATTGTACTAGACTTACTCATGCCATGGTGGTACTTTGCTCCACCTCCGAGACTCTCACTCTTCACAAAGTTACCCCTCCTTCCCCGGTGAGTCTGATCGGTGGTGGGGCCTTGCTGCACAGGTTGACCACCCAGTTGGGAGGTAGGCTGCTGGCCGGGTAGACCTCCTCCCAGGCCCCCAGTCGCCATGTTCCCAGGTTGGTTGGGGTCACCACCTAGTGGTTAGGGAGAGAGAGGGTTAGGGATAGAGGTCAGGAAGATAGAGAGAGAAAGGTTATAAAGAGGGAGGTTAGGAATAGAGATATGTTAGGAAGAGAGAGATATAGAAAGATAGAGCGAGAGAGATAGTAAGACAGAGTAAGAGAGAGAGAGAGAGAGAGAGAGAGAGAGAGAGAGAGAGAGAGAGAGAGAGAGAGAGAGAGAGAGAGAGAGAGAGAGAGAGAGAGAGGGAGGGAGAGAGAGAGAGAGAGAGAGAGAGAGAGAGAGAGAGAGAGAGAGAGAGATAGATAGATAGAGATAGATAGAAATACTACCGAAATATTCTAATTCGATTTATTGCCAATTAAGCAATTGCGATGAGAAATCCTTCCTTTTAATTGATGGGAATGCTCTCGACACAGTAAGAACAGAGAAGTGAAAGTGCAGGTTCTTTTACGTCGACGGGTGGAAACTTGCGAGAATTCAACGCATAGTTATTCTAAACCTGTTTTACAAGATGAGAGAGGGTCGAGCAAATATAAACGGAAGAAATACCTGTCTGTAGGGCTAACAGCTGCTGATAATTCAGGAGAAGTTGTGGATTTTGAATCAATAACAGCTGCTGTTGAGGTGACAGATTTGCCTGAAAAAAGAACAAGATCGTGAGACATTAAAGAACCTGATACAGTATCTTCTTCAGAACTTAAAAGAAGGATTGTTAGCAAACCAACCAGTATATTTGGGGGACAGTTCAGGCCGGACGCTGAGGATTGAGCAAGATTGGTAGCGCTTCCTGGACCAAGATTCAGGTTGGAAAAGGAGTGAGACATCGATTGATATGGATCTGAGGGGAGAATTTGATTGGTAATTTAATCTGATATATGGAAGAATGCGAGTATAATAAGATTTTGAAACAGCTAGGAAAAACCTATATTTTCTGAAACTTACTCATTCCAAAGCCCTGGTAGGGATTATAGGGTATCCCTGGAGTGGGTCCGTACCCCAGACTTGTTTGACTGTGGGAGAGGAGGTTGTTACCACGGCCACTCTGGAATTGGTCCATGAACGGGCCCCCCATTCCGCCACCGCCTCCTCGTGGGTCCATCGGGCTCACATTTTGGTAAATGTTCTGCTGTTGTGGATCGAAATGTTGCATGAGGTTTTGTTGTCCCGGTAACTGTTGCTGTTGTCCTGGCAACTGTTGCTGCCCTGGCAACTGTTGCTGCTGCCCAGGTAACTGTTGCTGTTGCCCAGATAACTGCTGCCCTGGTAACTGTTGTCCTGGTAACAATTGTCCTGGTAACTGTTGCCGTTGCCCAGGTAACTGTTGCTGTTGCCCTGGTAACTGTTGCCCAGTTAACTGTTGCTGTTGCCCTGCCAACTGTTGCTGTTGTCCTGGTAACTGTTGCCCTGGTAACTGTTGCCCAGGTAACTGCTGTCCTGGTAACTGTTGTCCTGGTAACTGTTGCTGTTGCCCTGGTAACTGTTGCCCCGGTAATTGTTGCTGTTGCCCTGCTAACTGTTGCTGTTGCCCTGCTACCTGTTGCTGTTGCCCTGGTAACTGTTGCTGTTGCCCTGGTAACTGTTGCCCTGGTAACTGTTGCTGCTGTCCTGGCAACTTTTGCTGTTGCCCTGGCAACTGTTGTTGTTGCCCTGGTAACTGTTGTCCTGGTAACTGTTGCTGTTGCCCAGGTAACTGTTGCTGTTGCCCTGGTAACTGTTGCTGCTGTCCTGGTAACTGTTGCTGTTGCCCAGGTAACTGTTGCTGTTGCCCAGGTAACTGTTGCTGTTGCCCAGGTAACTGTTGCCCTGGTAACTGTTGCCCTGGTAACTGTTGCCCTGGTATCAACTGGTTTTTAAGTGGCTGCTGTTGGTGTTGAGAGATAATAGGAAGCTGCTGGCCAAATTGTTGATTCAACTGGTATTGACTAAAAGGCGGGCCCATCATATTATTTTGACTAAGGCCTGATACTTGCGACGTCGGGATTTGTTGTTGGGACGTCGGAATTTGTTGTTGGGACGTTGGAATTTGTTGTTGGGAAGTTGGAATTTGTTGTTGAGAAGTTGGAATTTGCTGTTGGGACGTTGGAATTTGCTGCTGAGACATCGGAATTTGCTGCTGAGACATCGAAATTTGCTGTTGGGAGGACGGAATTGGTCGCTGTTGCGACGTTTTCACTTGCTGTTGTAACGTTGCAAACTGTTGCTGCTGCGACGTTGGCGTTTGTTGTTGCGATGTGATCGGTTGCTGATTTTGAGGCGTCGATGCAGTCCCCATTTGGTGAGCAGATGTCGCTGGAGACACATTTTGTTGCGAATGCTGCGACGTTGGTGGGAGCTGTTGTGAAGTTGATGACGTCTGGTGCTGCTGTCCCATGTTGTTTTTAGTTTCCTGGGGTCCATTGGACGGTGATCTTTGTCGTGCCAAGGTGTTCCCCTGTTGCTGTTGGTGGACATTTTGTTGCTGCTGGACATTTTGTTGCTGCTGGACATTCTGTTGCTGTTGCTGGACATTTTGTTGCTGTTGCTGCAAAGGAGGATTTTGCTGCTGCTGCTGTTGCTGGACATTTTGTTGCTGTTGCTGCTGCATAGGGGCACTCTGCTGCTGCTGCTGCTCACTCTGGTCCCAGCTCTGTTCATAGTTTTTCTGCTCTCGAGATTCCTGTCTCTTCCTGCCCCCGGTAACTCCTGAAGGGTTAGGAGCTGGCCGATTGAGGTTGTACTGGACGCCTCTCTCTCGCTGGAGTGCCTCCATCTGCTGCCGATACATCTCCTCAATTGCTGCCTTCGACATGCCACTCTTCATCGTGCCTGGAGAGAGAAGGGATGGGGGTGAGCTAATACATTGTGCCTAGAGAGAGAAGGGAGGGGGTCAGATAATACAACGTGCCTGGAGAGAGAAGGGAGGGGGTCAGATAGTTATATTATGTTGGATACAGATCAGGGGTCAGGGGGTCAGCTAATATATGATATATAAGTGCAACTTGGGATGGCTAACAAGATAGCTCCTACAGCTAGGAAAGATAAGATCATGCTAATGGGGACAATGTCCCAAGGATATATTATGGTGCTGGTGTGAATGCTATAATGAATAAAATCTAGGGCCACAACTTAATATCAAGCTCAAGATCAAACTGATACTTTCTGAGAACAACACTATTCTTTCTGAGAATGAGTAACATTATTACTGCAGCAGTAGCAGGGCGTTCAGAGAAGATCAGAAGAGAGAAAATTAGGGCTGTACTGCCAGTAGTAACTGGGCTGCTGCAGGAAGGCGAGTGAGAGAGAGAAAGAAAGAGAGAGTGACAAGGAGAGCGAGAGTGAGAAGGACAGAGAGAAGGAAGGAAAGATAGAGAGAGAGAGAGGAATGGTGATGGGTGTATAATCAGAGCTATTAACTACCGATTTATGTGTACACTAGTAAGACAGTTATAACTTATTATAAGAGTAAGACACGCACTTGTCTTTGGCCTAAGTCTAGAGAGAGAGACTCTTACTTGAAGAGAGAAGCGTATGGCCAAATGCGAAGAGAGAGTTATATTAGAAGTAAGGGCACAAAGAGGCGGGTATAATAAGAGCGATAGTGGGAGATAGAGAGAGAGAGAGAGAGAGAGAGAGAGAGAGAGAGAGAGAGAGAGAGAGAGAGAGAGAGAGATAAAAAGCATAGAAAAGGAGAGAAGACAGAGATCAACTTTTGGAAGGAAGCGTTTAAATTGGTAGTAAGACAGTTGCAGCAGGAGTATAATGGCTAGCGATCGAAGAATGAGCTGCCGCTATTCAACGGAAATAATTATCCGAAAATTGGAAGGAACCTGTTCTGCTTTGTTGAGTTCTGCTAGAGTACTCAGATCACGTGATCACAGAATAAATAAGCGTCACGTTGAGGCGTGACATAAACTTCTGCAACCAAATGGCAGAAAGCGATCTTTACAGAATATAAATCATAGGGACGGGGAAGGCTTTTGAACAAGTTCTCTATAACAAGATGTTTTTGGGGAGCTCCTGCAGTCGAGGGCGAGAGTAACACCTGCTGTTGTACATAGCAGGAAAATGGGAGAGACACCTGAGAGATAGAGAGACCATGGAGATCGAGAGAGAGAGATAGATAGAGAGAGAGAGAGAGAGAGAGAGAGAGAGAGAGAGAGAGAGAGAGAGAGAGAGAGAGAGAGAGAGAGAGAGAGAGAGAGAGAGAGAGAGAGAGAGAGAGAGAGAGAGAGAGAGATCAGCTAGAGATTTGGGGAGAGATTGCAGACACGCAAAGAACAATGCTATCATTGCCTTTATACACACTTGTTGGGAGACACTGGGAGAGCCGGGAGGAGAGAGACTGGGAGAGCCAGGAGGAGAGAGACATAGAGGTGAGAGAAAGGAGAAGAAAGAGAATGAGAGAACGAGAAAGCTTCGCCTAGCAAAGCTTGAAATGAAGCTTGAAACGAAGCTCAGAGTTCAGACTAGATAATGAGAAAGAACACACATGAGATAAATGAGCTGAGTAGAATATTACTACGAGCCGGAGGTGTCGGCTGACAATTCAGCAGCTTGCAGGGGTCTAATAGGTGCTGTGGGGATGAGTAGTGCAATTTTACAACTGCTGCACATGGGCCATGCAGTTAGAGTGATTAATCTGCACAGTTCTACAGGCCGTTGGAATTGCAGCATGAATAGGCATGAAAAGTTTTCTCCCTCTGAGATCTCACTGCATCTGACTAGATCAGATGTGTTAATGAAATGAATGCTAGACATGTGTGTGGCAAGAGATCTGTGAGTTCGCAATTAACAGAAGAAGATAATGAAGAAGCACAAGTACAGATCGAGCTGCCCTGTAATGATACGACACATATTGTTAAAGATTCGCTTTGCCGGTAAGCTACACACTCAAATGATGCAAAATAGGCTGGCCTTGCGAGATGAGATGATCGAAGGAAAGCATGGGATAGCATTAGGAGTAAGACTGGGAGAGAGTAAGATAACGAGAAGGGAGAGAGAGAGAGAGAGAGAGAGAGAGAGAGAGAGAGAGAGAGAGAGAGAGAGAGAGAGAGAGAGAGAGATAGGGAGATAGAGAGAAAGATGTGGAGAAAAGAGAGAGATTGAGAAGGATAGGCAAAATGGGTGCGGTGTACACGAGCGTGCGTAATCGCTTGCTCGATGGGTGCAATTCTCACTCTCCCTGATTCCAGATTCTTTTCTCCATCTCTCTCTATCTCTCTATCTCTCTCTCTCTCTCTCTCTCTCTCTATCTATCTCTCTATCTCTTTCTCTCTCTCTCTCTTTCTTTCTTAAGAACATGCAGATTCTCACGCTATTTATCTCTCCGTTTTGCATATACCTACCTATCTTATCCTTTCTCTCTCCTTCTCTGTCTCTCCCTCTTTCTATCTCTCCCTCTTTCTATCTCTCCCTCTCCCTAGCTCTCACTCTCTTTTTATTTCCTTCTCTCATGTTCTATCTAGGTAGTAGGGCGGAGACTCTTCTTCGTGGTGGACCATCATCCTAATCCAATAGCACGAGTCTACCTCTAATGTATCGCTTAGCTCCAGCTCAGTCCAGCAGTCCAGCTCTCTTCCCGGATATATCTTGTACATCCATCATGCATCATGCATCTAGACCATCTCACTATCAATATATACACCTATCTTTCTAGCTTCCTTGAATCTCTTAGTTTTGCTCTCACTCTTTTTTCAGCCATGTATTCTCTCTCTCCTCAATGCTGTCTGGTTCTATCTATATCACTAACTCTGCTGTATGGTTCAAGGAATACACTCTCTCCGACCTCCACTGAATCTTTCCCATCCAATTCTCAACCATACAAAACCACAATTGCACTGTATAGCACTGACCAGCAATGAAGTACAGAACAACTGCTTAGATGTCCACCTATAAATGTGGCCTACACTGCAGTCCTCTGTATCAGTGGCCGTCAAAAACTGCACTGGGGAACTGCAGCTCATACCAAGAAACAATAGAAATATCATACCAAAAAGCAGATAAAAAGTATAATTTACTAGACAATCAGACAAGTGAATAAAATGCCTCCAAAAATGGGTGTGATATAATATACTCACAGCCAGCTCTCTCACATGATCTCACTGAAATATACACTCGAGTAATTCGTGGAAGATTATGAGAACCGGTATCTATAACTATCAAATTAGTGATCTTTGGAGAACTGAATTATAGCATACTCACCTTCTCTTTTTTTCCTCTTTATCTCTCTCTACCTCTATCTCTATCTCTCTCTCTCTCTACCTCTATCTCTCTCTCTCCCTCTTCATATCTCTCTCTCTCTCTCTCTATCTCCCTCACTATCATCATACCCGATTAAGCAAAACGATACATTCTCTAGAGCTGTCTCTTAACTTCATATAACTCATCACGTGATGCCCAATATATATGGTCGAATTTTTACTCTTACCATGTATGAAGTTTTCTGATGATAAATTGTTCATCTTCTATCAGCAGCTCAGATAGTTGCAAGATTACAGACGATAATTGAACACAAAGAATAGCAAGGCAAATCAGCGATCAGCAACAGAAAGTGCTCAAAAAGGAGATTCAAAAATCGAGAGCGCATGCGCATGCTATCGCAGTATCACACTCGCCGGTGACTGGGAATTGGGTACCTCGAATTAAAACATGCTAAAAATAGGAAAATAAATAGGCACAACTGGTAGTTGCCACTTACAACACCATATATGGGCATCAACCATATATGGGTACAATAGCACGTACCAGTAAAGTCCATGTTGATCGCATTTTGACTTCCATCGTTATAGGGTACAACAGAGGGGGGAAGGGCCGGGTTATCCTGCGATAAGGTATGTGTCAGAGGTATTAATACAAGAGGGGTCTAAAAAGGGTCCCCCGATAGACCATTATGTAGTGTTGTATAGAGGATCTCTCACGACTCACACCCAATAAATCTACTGGCCCTGGGACACCTGCTACATTGTCATAATACATGCAACTGTTGCACACGCGAGAATAAAAGGGCAGTATTGTCAGGCACTGACTGTAACATCGCGCATTCGGTCCGGTGCAGAGTGATAAAGTGATACAATGAGACAACTGCTGCTGCAGTGCTCTGACGCTCTGTCAGCCTAACCTCTAGTACATACTAACCTGGTATGTGAGCGAGCTGGGAGCCATAACATCGCCAACAGGGCCCCTTTCTAACGTCTTCGCCAGAGGATTTGATGCCCCCGGACCTGATGTTACGGATGCCGATCTCTCTAGGACACCCCTGTGAGCTTGTTCCAGCAGCTCGCTATGGGTCATTGAAGGAGGCATGAACTGTGGGTTAAACTGCTGCTGGTAGAACATCTGTTGCTGATGAAGGGGTGATAACCCCCCGCCTCCTCCAGGAGCGGCATATTGCTGGAACTGGCCGGGTTGTTGTTGCTGTGGAAACCCTGCCGCAAGAAGTAGGGGCTGTTGTTGCTGTTGTTGTTGGGGGTCCATATTGTACATGTGAGGTGGGAAGGAGGGAGTTTGGTAATCTGAGTAGCTTGACATTTTGGTGGAGCAGCTTGATCACCTCATTAGACGCGGCATCTTGCTACAACTGCAGGAAAATTTGATTGTTATGTTTGCGGGCGCTACGTAGAGGCTAGAGTCGAGCTGGGGGGATCGAGCAAGACAGAATAGATAAAGAGTTGCTACAACTATAGGCATTGGGTATCTGTGTGTATAGAGAGTGTTGGTCTGGAAATTGTGGCCTAGGCAGTTGAGAGCTGCAACTAGTAGGTACTCTATAATAATAGAGTCTCTATTCTCATACAAACTCCAGCAGTTAAATGACCAGTTAGACCAGTTACTTGATCTGCTTTATTTTTCAACAAACAACATCCTGCTGTAATAGGCTAACAAACAAAATCTCTTTCTCTCTCTCTCTCTCTCTCTCTCTCTCTCTCTCTCCTTCTTTCTATATCTCTCTCTCTCTCCCTCTCCACTTAGGCCTAAGGCCATGGCTCCGTGGATCTCGAGATTACACAATAAAAGGCTGGAGCTGGAAGAACGAGAGAAATAGAGAAAGAGAGATAGAGTGACAGAGAGAAAGAGGGGGGAGAAGAGGAGGAAGAAGGAAAGCCAAAGAGAGATGAGAAATTAAAAGGAAAAAAGGGGAAGGGGATGGGGAAAAAAAGGAGGTTTGCAGAAAAAATCCCCAGGTTGATGTCCTGGGGATTACTACGGAAATGACTCTTCTAATAATTATGTGACGTAATAATTCCGAGGAGCATTTTACAACAATCAATTAGCCAAACTCGACATTTAATGTACTAAACTCAAAGCTTTATGAACTATAATTAGCGATTATTGATTAAACT
>CM035356.1:635000-709863 GCA_020137815.1 Hormiphora californensis | reverse complement strand
GTTGGTACACGTGACATTGGATTGGGATGATCACGTGAGTGTCATTACGTGGCTAGACACGTGCAATACACAGTGTGGGATTATCGTCCTTAGTTACTCCATGGACTCTCTCTATCTTTCTATCTCTCTTTCCATATTTCTATCTCTCTATCCCTCTATCTCCCTGGCCTCTGTATCTCCATCTCTTTATCTCCCTGGACTCTCGTTCTATCTGTCTATCTCCCTGGACTCCCTATATGTATATCTCATTCCCTATATCTTCCTGGACTGAGGACTCCCTATATGTATATCTCCCTGGACTACCAAGATGTCTCTCCATTACTGATCGACAGTAAAGCTCTTTTGATAATCTGAATTCCTGAACTATGGTCAAGTTGTTTTATGAATAGTTCCTCTGTTAACTTGGGGGGGGGGGGGGGGGGGGGTCGTCGGTCGATTGAGTTGCATTGATTTATTGAAGCTTAGTTGCACTTAGATTCCCCAAAAATGTGTGAATTGCGATTGCTTGAGCTTGTAGGTACATTGCCCCTATTGCTTATTCATAGGTACCGCAGGATGCAACCGCTCTCCCTCTCCCCTCTCTCACTCTTTTTCTATCTCTCTCACTCACTCCCTCGCTATCTATCTCTCTTTCTGCCCGTCATCAGTCTAATATCTCGCATCCATCCTTCTTTCCTTTGCATTCTCTGATTTGAGAGAGAGAGAGAGAGAGAGAGAGAGAAAGAGAGATAGAGGAGAGACGAGAGAGAGAGAGAGGAGATGAGAGAGAGAGTAAGAGAGATACGAGAGAGAAAGAGACGAGAGAGTAGAGAAATCATTCGTGCTTGTGTGCACAGTGTACTGCAACCCTTTTTAATAGCCGCCTCAGATCTTTTGTTCAGTATCTCTTGTCCCGCTCCCTTTCTTACGTACTATCTCATTTCTTTCTCCTCTCTCCCTCTCTGAATAGAAAGATAGAGAGAGTCCATGGAGTAACTAAGGACGATAATCCCACACTGTGTATTGCACGTGTCTAGCCACGTAATGACACTCACGTGATCATCCCAATCCAATGTCACGTGTACCAACCAGCGGGATGAGATTGGTGGAGAGACATAGCTGCTGTGTAACCTCCACTGAGAGAGAGAGAGAGAGAGAGAGAGAGAGAGAGGAGAGACAGAGAGAGAGAGAGAGAGGAGAGAGAGGATGAGAGAGAGAGGAGAGAGAGAGAGAGGAGAGAGAGAGAGAGAGAGAGAGAGAGAGAGAGAGAGAGAGAGAGAGAGAGAGAGAGAGAGAGAGAGAGAGATACAGTAAGGGAACTAGAAGTGAACAGGCAGTTCTCTCTCCATCCAACGATAATGATACTCTCAACCATCTCTCTCTCTCTATCTCTCTCTCTCTCTCCCGCCTCTCTTTTTCTTCTCTCTTTTTTCTCCAGGAAGAAGCGGAGGGCAAGAGAACTCTGGATCAGTATAATACCCGCAAGAACCACTGAGTAGATACCTACAACTGTACTGCATAGGCAGGATTAGAGAAGTAGAAGAGAGTAGAAACCAAGGAAACAGAGAAAGGAGAGAGTACCTAGAGGGATGGAGAGAAAATAGAGAGAAGAGAGAGAGAGAGAGAGAGAGAGAGAGAGAGAGAGAGAGAGAGAGAGAGAGAGAGAGAGAGAGAGAGAGAAAATAGAGAGAAAAGAGAAGAGAGAGAGAGAGAGAGAGAGAGCGAGCAATTACGTATAGAGATAGACAGGATGATGTTGTCTTCCTAAGATCTGTCCTTGTACTTTAGATACACTATAGATCATTGTCTCAGGCCAAAGCTCTGACAGATAGATAAGGTAACATGGATCCTATACGACCGAGTTCCGGGTAAGTATTGTGTCCCGGGATTCGAATGGAATCTTCTTCAGAAAACTGAGGGTGCACAAGCTGGTCGTCTGCACTGTGCCAGAGAGCACATAGAGTCAATACAAATTGTTATACTGACCAGCTCTCTATACTACAACATTTAGCGTTCAATACAATTAAATATGGGGTGTCTGGAGTATGTGTACCAATGTATATGCTAATTAAGCCAAAAACTAATTGAAATTAGTTGGCGGGAAAGGTGACCCACTTACACCTTTTGTTACTGCCGGGTATCACCACGAACTCTCATTCTATCCCTCGGTATCTCAATCCCTTATTTTTCGAGGGTAACTTATTCCTGTTCGTTCTATCCCTCTCTCTCCTCCCTGTCTCCCTGTCTCTCTCTCTCTCTCGCTCTTTCTCTCTCTTTCTCTCTCTCCCTCTCTCTCTCTCTCTCTCTCTCTCTCTCTCTCTCTCTCTCTCTCTCTCTCTCTCTCTCTCTCTCACTCACTCTATCACACTCTCTTTCACTGTCTTATTCCATTATATTCACCTCTTATATCCCTGATCCCGGCAGCAGGCAAAGGTGTAAGTGGGTCACCTTTCCCGCCAACTAATTTCAATTAGTTTTTGGCTTAATTTAGGTCCCTTTTTGGTTTCTAATCGCAGCATGACATTATTTCATGATGTAATATTGTCGAAATGATGCGTTATATGAGAAACGAGACGAATTTCTGTGAAAATCGTATTTTAGACGTCATAATGACGTCATTTGACGTAATTAGTGACGTCGTAACGACGTAATTGCATCACGATATATTTTGAATCAATACCCCAAAGGAGCTTGTAAAGTTTCATTGACCACAGTTGTCAGGAAAGGGAGTTTTTGCTCGAAAAACGTTCAATTTGCTGAATTTTTCGTCAAATTTTTGACTTCCGACGCGATTTAAGGGCTCAAAATGATAAGCTACGAAAATTCGCTATATAGTATCTGAAAGTTCAGACGATTTGCCGGTAACGATTTTTTGTCAAATCAGAAATGGGAACACGTCTTCAGGGTGCTAGAGGCGTTTGAAAAAAGTTAGTCGGTCTCGCGCAATGACGTCACTCGTGACGTCATCACGCACGTCATAGGTAAGATGGAGAGTCGCCACCCAGATGGGTACATGCACGAGACAATTGTCTGTCGAATGCCGCTTGGTTTAAGGTCGTACGATGTCTGGTTCGTCTCAAACTGGGACCAAACGGAAGGTAACAAAGCGTCTATACGTCTATCTATGTATATATGTACAAATTATATATATATGTATATATCAACCTAGTTATCCCCACACTGAATTTTCTGTTTTGGGGGTGGTGTTATAACTTTTGAACAAAAAGAGCTAGCCACTTGAAATTTTTACCATCGATAGAGGTCTACAAGAAGCTTCTGAGTACAAAATTTCAGCTTCCTAGCTCTTCCGGTTCGGGAGTTATGGCATGTCAAAAAGTGCCAAAATGGGCTAAAAGTATGAAATAAGTATATATACGCTGTGAGCAAGCGGGCCGTTTTTGGGGGAAATTTTTTTCGGGGGATGGATGGGGTCACCTTTGCGCTTGCCAGCGCAGTGATTGTGCTGATGCATCTGTGAATTTATGATCGGTTGTTAGCCAGCATGGTGTTTTGTTCAAACCTATGGAGAGGGTCGAACAAGGCAAGCTGCGGAAATTAGAGTATGAGAAAGTATGAGAAACTATCGGGCATCGGCAGGTTATAAACTGGCATTTTACTAACTGAATATTGTGCTGCAGTTGTCATGGTAACTATAACAATACCACCAACATAACTAGAATGCAAGCTGTGCGTGTTGTTATAGCCTAATTTCCACCCGGATAAAGACGTTACTCGTCCAATATATATTAAACTCAGGCCGTGTGCATTAAAGCTCCCTTTATATACGTGGCCATTAGGACGGTCTCCGGAGATTAATATTGCAACGTTTGTACTGCAGTGCATTCAGGGATGTGCGAGAGTAGTAATTATCTAATTTGAAAGTGAGAGTGGTGATTTTTAGAGCAAGTTATAATCGTTAGGCGATGAGAATCAACGACCCAAAAGAGTACCCTTGTCAGGAGAGCTCTACCATTCAAGTAAAATTGCACCCTCACCTTTCAGGAAACTAATTATGATATTTTAGTTCAGGTAAACCGGGGCAATTCGAACCACCGGGGCAATTCGAACCATGTGCTGCCCGTCTCTCACCTAGTTGAGCTATCATAATGACTTCATCCTGTCTCCAGAAGAAAACTGCTCGTTCGAGCCTGCCCGTTACTTTTAAAAGGCTCTAGATCCGGTTTAAGTTGGCCAATTTCAGATTTGAAAAAAAACTAGCTGAAAGCTAACGACAAAAAAACCGGGTATTTAACCGAGTACAAGTACTCGGTTACTTTGTGAAGAGCCGTGCAGGTTAACTTACTCGCGCGGCATGAGTGCTAACAACCCAATGAAAATACGTGTGGTGGGGGCGCACGGGTATACTTACCGCAATGGGACAAAGTACCCAACCGTTTTTGTAAGTTGCTCTGTATACTCCATTTTTTTCCAACTTTCCACCCCCCCCCCCCCCAAAGTCGTGCACGGAATTGTTTTGCGCGTTTATCACATGTTAACGTGTAGCGTGCGCAGTGTAAATTTAAATATCGCACGCACACGAGTTGAGAACTGAACAGTTGAATAAAAATGGACTTTAAGGCGGGAGACACACTGAAGTTGGGTGTGCTCGTTCAAATCTCAACTTCGCGAGACACACTGAAGTTCGAAGTTTCGCGGAAAAGTTCAAAATTTCGCGAAAACCCATTTTCGGGTGAAAAATCATTTGTAACATGTTAACTAGTGAACCATAATAAAGTTCAAGAGCCTCCAAAGTCCAAAGAGCCTCCAAGAGCGAACCACATCCAAAAGAGACCATACCACAGAGCGAACCACATCCAAAATAGACCATATCACAGAGCGAACCACATCCAAAAGAGATCATATCACAGAGCGAACCACATCCAAAAGAGACCACTATCACAGAGCGAACCACATACAGAAGAGACCACATATCCAATAGCGGCACCAAATAGTGAACCATAATAAAGTTCAAGACCCTCTAAGAGCGGTCCAGGGCCAAGAGCGCACCAGAACCATATAGCACCCCATCCAGAAGATAAACCACACGCGGGGGATACCACACGCAGAAGATGTCAGCGGCGTTGTATTTGCATGTGGTATATATTTTGTGCGATCTCTTCTGAATGGGGAGCTCTCCTTACCTGGTTCTGGTGCGCTCTTGGATCTGGTCCGCTCTTGGAGGCTTTTGAACTTTATTTTGGTTCACTCTTATTTACCCGTACATCTCTCGAGGTGTCCTTTATCCATACCGAGTCAATTTCACCGTTTTTAACATTTTTGGTGAATTGGGACAACTGTGACCAGATTAGCCAAAAAATTCTAAAACGGTGAAATTGACTCGGTATGGATAAAGGACACCTCGAGAGATGTACCAGTAAAAATGTTAGCATCTTACAAATGATTTCTCAGCCGAAAGGCGAAAATGGGTTTCCGTTCAACTTCGAACTCAGGGACAGCGCTGGTCCTTTGGCCCAGCAAGTCCCTGGGTGTCCGGGGCCAGGGGCGGTAGCCTCGGTCAGGGGTGTGAAACCGAAAATTTCTGATATTTTTAGGCGTTTTTAAGAGGTTTTAAACATTTCTGAAGTCTGAACACCTTTTGTGAAAAATGGAAAAAAACATGAAAGTTTCCTGATCACGAGAAAAAAAAATCATCCGCGCGCACACACAATTTTTTGGGTGAACCGGACACCCTGGTCATGTCAAACTCCACTGTGGCACGCGGAAGAACCCTCTTTTTGCTCTGCCGTGCGTTAGGCCTGTCAAAACGTGTTTTGACCTAGAACTCACTAGAGGCAAGCCAATTCCGGTTGTACATCCTAGGTATAGGTCCCCTGAACATAAAAAACCAAAATGTCAGTCTCAATTATTTGGGGGAAGGTGTGTAATTAGCCCCTAATTGATTGGTAATTGAACATAAGGAGAAAAACGCTGTATCTACCCTTAGGAAAAGAGTAGAGACAAAATTAAGGGCACCAAAGTGTTCAGCGTCCTCGCATTAGTGGGGGTAGGTGCCGGAATTAAGTCTCTATCTCATCTGGTTAATTAGATAATTGGATAATTAGGTTTGCACATAACCGTTTTTAGGCTATATGGCTATAGCCATATTAGGAAAGGAGTAGAGAAAAAAACCGAGGGCACTAAAATGATCAGCGTCCTCGCATTAGTGGGGTTTGGTGCCGGAATTAAGTCTCTATCTCAGCCGGTTAATTAGATAATTAGATAATTAGGTTTGCGCATAACCGTTTTTAGGCTATATGGCTATAGCCACTTAGGAACGGTTTAGAGACTTTTCATTGGTGCCATTTTGTAGGCAATAGCCAATTTATGGGGGGTCGACGTCGGACTTTTAAGCTCTATCTTCAACCGTTTAGCCGTTATTTGGCTTTAAAGGTGCTCAAAATCGGGCTATTAACCGTTTTTTGCTAATTTTGAGCACCTTTAAAGCCGAATAACGGCTAAACGGTTGAAGATAGAGCTTAAAAGTCCGACGTCGAACCCCCATAACTTTTTCTTCCCTACAAAATGGCACCAATGAAAAGTCTCTAAACCGTTCCTAAGTGGCTATAGCCATATAGCCTAAAAACGGTTATGCGCAAACCTAATTATCCAATTATCTAATTAACCGGATGAGATAGAGACTTAATTCCGGCACCTACCCCCACTAATGCGAGGACGCTGATCATTTTAGTGCCCTCGGTTTTTTTTCTACTCCTTTCCTAACATGGCTATAGCCATATAGCTTAAAAACGGTTATGCGCAAACCTAATTATCCAATTATCTAATTAACCAGATGAGATAGAGACTTAATTCCGGCACCTACCCCCACTAATGCGAGGACGCTGAACACTTTGGTGCCCTTAATTTTGTCTCTACTCTTTTCCTAAGGGTAGATACAGCGTTTTTCTCCTTATGTTCAATTACCAATCAATTAGGGGCTAATTACACACCTTCCCCCAAATAATTGAGACTGACATTTTGGTTTTTTATGTTCAGGGGACCTATACCTAGGATGTACAACCGGAATTGGCTTGCCTCTAGTGACTTCAAGGTTTGGCCAAATTTCGACACGTTTTGACAGGCTTACGTTACAGGTGCGTGCTCTGGACACCCGCGCCGGCTGCAGCAGCTGTTAGTGGAAGCTCTTACGGTATTTCCCACGCCCCGTGGGAAAGTTTTTGACCGTGGGAAAGTTTTCAAACCGTGGGAAAAGAAAATTTCCCACGGTCATAACTCCACTCCCTGATAAGATAGAGACTTGAAAGTTGTTTTGTACGAAGAACTCGATATGATCTCCCTACAACACAAATTTCAAGTCTCTATCTTATCAGGGGGTGGAGTTATGACCGTGGGAAATTTTCTTTTCCCACGGTTTGAAAACTTTCCCACGGTCAAAAACTTTCCCACGGGGTGTGGGAAATACCGTAAGAGCTTCCACTATGTGCGCAAATCCAAAATTTCCGAGTTTTCATGAAAACTAGGAAATTTTGGATTTGCGCACGAGCGTCGAGCGCCGTCCCTGTTCGAACTTCAGTGTGTGTCGCGAGGTTGAGATTTGAACGAGCACGCTCAACTTCAGTGTGTCTCCCCCCTCAGCTTTCCCAAACCGAAAAATTCTTCAAAAGTATTCACACTCAAAAAAGTGTTCAAAAGGCTTGAATTGTTCATACTTTATTTGCAAACACAGTGTCAGGCGACTCAACAAAAGGCTTACTAAACGTGCTTGAGAGGATTTGGTTTCAGAAGTTAAGTCTGATTACGTCTATCTCCATCTAAATGGGTTAAAATGATCCGTCAGACGATCCGTCGTAGAAACGAACGTATGTAGGCTGTAGCCCGTTTCAACCTGTCTTAATAAAACGTCACGTTCCTCTGTCCTCTGTGTCAACACAAAATAAAGTTTCGCTTCGTAACGGGGCTGGGTAGCAGTTCACATGTTCCCAGGACCCAGTATTCGGCTCTCACATCGGGACTCCGGCCCGGTGTGTGCTAACGCGAACTGCAAAGGCGCTTAACTCGACGAATGGACAGACTGCGTAGCATGGCAAGGCAGCAGTATAATAGATACGACGTTGGAACGACGTCCATTTGGCAATTGCAGCTACACCAACTTTGTCGAGCTTTGGTACACTCAGTCCTGGTGTTCCCACAATCGTTGTAGTCAGGAAGCTACACGATTCCGTGAAAATTGCTAACTTCTCACGTGTTTGAGCAGCTCTAATTAGACAACCATGAGAGATAGCAGCTTCAAAAAAATGTGTCTTCAATTTCAGACATTTCCCTGCCCACACAAGAAGTTTCAGAGCCATACTCATTATTTAAAGCTCTCTCAGCCAGCAAAATAACAATGTCTTCCTAATATGGTTAGGATTAGGGTTAGGGTTAAGGCCAAATTTTCGAGCTTTCGAACCGATGTGAGTTATCGTCCGTTCGACATTCAGTCCCCAAACTCGACCTAGGATCTGTTGCACAGTGTCTGGCTCAAAACTGACATCTCAAAATTCAAAAAAGAAACCAGGCATTTGTCAAAAAGTAATAAAATAGTTTAAATACTCATCAACACAACTTTTAAAAGTCATCACACATTTTAAACACTCGTACATGATAAATATTTGTTACCAAACTCTTTTAAAGTTTCTAAAGTTCAAAATGACCTAAAACCTAGAACTCCCAAATTTAACGATAAGATTTAAATGCTAAAGCTGGATCACACAAACAACTCCGTTCTTGACTTCCATTTCAACGTAATCTGAAACAGTTGTGTGTTTGGTAATGCAAGGCTTCACAGCTGACCAGTTGTCATTGCGACATTGCATGAATGACTACTGAACGTTTGGCTTTGATGAAAGTTAGTAACTGATTTATCTTATTCAGGATTGACTTACCATCCAACTCTTCGTTTAAATTTATGTAGTGAAGCGGTTTTAGGCGATCTGACTTCACCAGGACTCTATCACTTTTAGAATACTTTCCCTCGGCTATCTCCTCGGTATCCTAATAGAGAGTGAGCCAAAATGTTACAACAAATGCAACAAAAGAACATATGTAAGGTGACCTAAATGGAAAAGTATAAAGTCAATATAATGATGATATTACTTTGAAATTTCGAAGGGTGTCCCGTATTTCTGGTTCGATATCACCGAAATCCCCCAACCAAATAACATTCTGGTGTCTGCTGAGAATTTCTCCAGCCTTCTGAATCTTCTTGCCCCTCAGTTGTTCTGAAGGTAATAGTTGTTGAGTAAGGGTCAATGGGTTACTCAACAAGGTCATAGGCGGTTAAAGCACCGTATCTGAACTGCTATAAGGCACCCTAACTGAACAGTGAGCCATCTACTGTCTTGATAAAATAAATGTAAAGTTTAGAATTCTAGCACACTTACTTTTGTTGTCAAGACAGGAGTGAGCAACAATAATGGGTGATCCGTTAATTATCGTCTGAGATACCAACAAATATCGTCCCTAAACAAAATCGATGTGTGTTTAAATGGGACAACGGGGTAGACAGAAATGAGAAAAAGAGGTGTTCTCGTCAACCCTAAGTTAGATTGTTCTAATTTCTAAAAGGGATCCAACAAGACACGATCAGGGAGATCACCTACCACGTGTGTGTCTGTGAAGGGGTATTCCATGAACTCGCAGGGCCACCTGCTGAGGGTCAGTAGACCATGGTGGGTGTGGGATACAAAATCAATGTAGTCCAGGTTACTGTTACTCAGGTAGTAGTGACGACCCAGAATCTTGCTCTGTTTCACCCTGTTAAGAAGTTTATGTAATGGAGCAGAAGAGATATACATTTGAGTAGATTCACATATCAGCAGGAAAAACTTTTTAATCTGCACAGAAAATAAAAGACACTTAGCTTACGTTGCCCTGAATTCGTGTTGAACGTTTTGGAAGCAGCAGAAATCCGGTAGAATCTTCTCGATTACCCGGACGACCCTTTCATAGAAAACTCTTCTGTCAGAGCCACAGCAGGAAATATCCCAGTTTAGAACTGTCACGTTCGATAACTTCCTGTGAAAGGGTGGGTTTATAATGCAGCCTGGGGTGTATCACTATCTAACTGTATCGCCTTCAATTCGATGCAGCCCCTTCCTGAATGAATCTTCACACGATTTTACATCACTGTCAAGCTGTGTACTATCATGCAGGGACTTGAATTTTACCTGTTTTCAACAACATTATGGTCAGTGTTGTCAATAAGCTGAAGAATTTCCTTTTCTGTCAGAACACTCCACTCCATCAGTCCTCCTTTCCTTCCCATAACACCTCTGTGGACCTTTGTTTGTACCTTTAAATGGAAGAGGTTTTCGAATGAATATTTTGGCTCTTATTGGCTTGTTCTAGGTATCTTGTGTGATCTCCAAGATATTAAGTGTTTATTACATGCACCTCCATGTTGGGATACACAGGGAGGACCTTCTTGGAGATCACATAGTCACACTAATATCTTGCTAGGCTCATCACCAACACACTCTCAGTTCCTTGGAGATCACATAGTCACGCTGATCAGACTCATCACCAACACTCTCAGTTCTTTTATCAGCTACTTACTGGTGTATGTTTGTGATCCTCTACTTCAAGATTTTTCAGCAGAGCACACTTTGATCCCGCCCTAAATGACTCTTCACTCAATAAATCCTTCACCAGTGGTACACAGATGGTCGGGTCATTGGTAAAATTCTCTGATATCTTATTCAAACTGGCCTCCATGTTCTGTGGTGTATGATATTAACCATCTGGTACAGGGGTGATTGTACAAATAGAGAAACGACGGTCATGCATACAGGGTAAAAAAGCAAACTACAAAAGGCAAAC
This sequence comes from Hormiphora californensis, assembly GCA_020137815.1. NCBI lineage: Eukaryota > Metazoa > Ctenophora > Tentaculata > Cydippida > Pleurobrachiidae > Hormiphora > Hormiphora californensis. The sequence goes on along the minus strand of CM035356.1, from coordinate 699,066 downwards.
AATACACACAGAGAACAATTTAGTACATTCTGTAGCAAGATCATGTATACAACATTGTCGTATCTCTCACCAGTGCAGTACAACAACAGACAAAGGCTACGTAACCTAGCGAGGGTAGCTAGAAGGAAGCAAAAGCATGCATGGCTCACCAAGCATAAAATATGACTATTTTGGAACTGGAAATTAATCAATTATTCCCCCAGTCACCCCTGAGAGTAATTCATAGTTTTTGAGCTTTGAGCTTTCCTGGTCACCATATAGCACTCATCCTATAGTGAGTATTTAGAACTACTACATGTACTACAACAACTGCAGCAGTAGTCTACAACGGTATGACCAGGTCAATAGGATCAATTTTAGAGTGTAAGAGAGTGCGGGTCGACACCAAGTAGAACCAGCTATAACATAGAGGGAGAAATAGAGTGAACATAGAGGGAGAGAAAAATAGAGTGAACATAGAGGGAGAGAGAGAGAGAGTGAAGGGAGAGAGAGAACAAACTGAACAAAGAGAACTGAACTTGATCACGAAGATTGGAGAATTTGAAAATTCTTCAGAATTCAAAGCCGTGATGGTAGAACTGACAAGATACCTATATTATAGCTAACCACTACCAGTTAAAGAGTAATCCTGCAACAAAACCGTGGCTCACAAAAGTTAAAAACTGATGATTAAGGCAAAACACAAAAAGATAATGTCCCGTCAAAACAGTATCAGGTAGAGTGACATAATTAGGCCAATGCTTTCACCTGTTTACTCCAGCCCAGTGCACACTGCACAAGATAACTAATAGAAACCTCAATCTTCCAACGCCTCCAACCATTAGACCTCTCTCACTTTGACTCTCTCAGTTTCTTTCTCTGATCTCTATCCCTCTCTTTTCCCCAACACTGAAGGGTCTCAATAAATGTACACAACTACCTCGCCGGGGAGTGTCCAAACCCCCACGCACTTGGAAGATGAAATGTAATCCAACGGAGATATGCGGATGAAAGGACAAAACCAGCGAGCTAAATATCAGAGAGAAAAAGAGAGAGCGCAAGTTAGGGAAAGAGGGGGGTAAGAGTGGGCGGACTTGCCTACGGTTACTGGGCTCGCTTTTCCGCTTCCAAAAATCCGCATAGTCGAGAATTTACGATGTGTAAAAGTGCATACTAAAGTTCAAAGTCAGTGAGCCGTTTATTGTAGAAATTCAAAGTACCTCAGTTTCAAACAAGAAGAGTGTCAGATGATCTGCAGTGTAGAATTAGCAGTAACAGCTGATTTTGTGTAAGCGAACGATTTCACTGTAAACATTGGCACCGACAACTAGTAATATAATCGACAACTACTCGAAACTCGATAGGCAAGATAACATAAACAATGATTGTTTTTCTTGGTAGTGTTATAGATACACGAAATACACGGTTTATTAAAAATGTAAAATCAAACCTACAAAAAGTGATATATTACATGTTTCAAACATAATCCTATACACTGATGATAAATGGAAGACCTCCAGCCCCTAATTGGTCCAAGGCCCTTGGGGGATCAATATATACTTGGAAGTCTCATGTTATATTCTTTGAAATATTATATATTTCGAAGTATGTATTTGTAATTTACTTCGAAGTATCATAATACACTTTATAAATCAGCATATTATCCTATCAGTCTATCTCTTTTTCTGGCCAGCAGAAGGACGGCTAGGTTTTTCGTTTGATTTAACCGTGAGAAGTAGTGTCTGGGACATGGAGAGGAGAGAGATAACTTCAGTAAAACTCCGATTAGAGACGGAGTGACCATTCACATTCAACACTTCGTCACCGATCTGATAAGATGAATGTTAGGTTATTCCAGGTTGACATTAAATTAGCATTTAATTTATCAATTCATTACTCACCGCCATTAGACCAGTGAAGAGTTTGTCAGTGAGACCGTGCCCGAATCCACTAATGAAAACCCTCAGTTTGTTCTCAGCCACTGCTGGTGAGATCTGGAAGCCAAAGTACCCATCAGGGGGTCGATACAACTCAATCACTTTAACCTGAGAACATCACAAGGTCAAAACGGAACATTCTTTCCTGGAAAAGAGATTTCCAGGAATGTTTGAGAGTAGACTCGACGTAGTCGGAGATAAATGATCATTTTTCTAATTGCCTCATGAATAGAAAATTGCTTTAACTCTTCATTTTCCTTTTGTCTCGAGGCATTGAGAACCAATAAGAGGCGCCTCTGACTTCGCAGTATTTTTTAACCCCATTTAGGCACTATACTACGCCATATGAGATAATCTGTTGGACCAAGAGAGTGGCCTCATGGCCTAAGATACAGTACAATTAGATACAGATTAAATTTCATCTGAAATCCTTCAGAACTACTTCACTATAATTACCTTTCCCGTTGTACTGTAAATAATCTTTCCGATGCATCTAAAGTTGTTAGGGGTGCTAACTGGACTTTTCAGTGTTCTCTTGCTCGGTTTTGGAGGTGTATATGAGGAACTGTAATCAGGCTGAATGTCAGTCAACTTCTGACTCTTCATGTTGGGTAGGATGGATTCGTTGGATTCCTGTTGCTGGGCCTGCAATGTTGTCTATAGTAATGTTAGTATTGAGGTTAATATAGTCTTATACTTGGATGTATTTGATTTGAATCATTTAGATACCTTATTTTAGTACTACATTATAAGCTCACTGATAATACCTTGATTAGATGTTTTAGAATGAGTCTGTGCAAGTTACTGGGATCAGTTTTCGTTTCCGGATCAAAAAGTCCGGAAACGGTCGAGGGATCCATCATAGACACCTGAAGAGAGATTATTAGTTTAGTCAATTATTTTCCTTCTTGAGTTCTGAGGAAAACAAGAATAATGAATATTCAGCTAAATACAAATAATCCTATATACCTGATCTGAGTACATGTCTAACAGGACGTTCTTCTCGTGTGCAATGTCAATAAACTGCATGGGGTTGTTCATCAGAGGATGCCGCTCCAGCCCTACCCTGCAAGGATAGATATATGTTTTAAACCTAACTTTTCGCAACAAAAAATGATTTGATCAGTTCACATTTTATTGGCAGAATTGTTCCCTGTTTTATACAATCATCACAGACTTATGATTGGTAAAATTGGTATGATAATGTTGTCTTTCGGTTAGGTCCTACCTAATGCACTCATGTCATTGTCAGCATACCGTGGTTGCGATATTCAACATGTATAGTCTTAAGCATGTATATTGAAAACAGTGTTTATCTAAGAGCTAGATCAGTACAAGATACACACGTTTCACAGAACATTCCCATTTTCATATTGTTGAAGGATCGAAAGTGTGAAATGTGCGTGGGTTGATATCGCCTGATGTCTAGTAATACTGATCTCTCTTGCTGCTTGTAATGAGCTCTACATGATGAATGTGATCCCCGTCTCATTACTACTACTACTACTACTACTCCGAGTGCCTTGGACTACTCCGAGTGCGCATGGGACTTATATCGCATCCCCGTCTCATGATTCATTGTTTAATAGTAGTACTGAGTTTGTTATGTTCTAACCCTCCCCGCCCGAAACACAGTCTAGCCAGGCAAGTACTGAGTACAGTTGATCCTGCATATATAATTCCTTGATTCGCTAGACTCTGTCTCTAACTAACTAAAAACTAACTCATAGAGTGTAACCTACCAATAAATTTACTCACTTTGCCTTGGTGGGTTGATAACGCTGTGTCACTTGTGAAGGTGTCTTGAGCTTGTCCACAGCAGCTGATGATGTTGTGGTGTCCACATTGTAATAGTTGTTGTGCCTGTACAAGGGGGTAATGTGATTTAATGAACAGCCGTAGCTGCCGTCTTACAATTGTTCTTGAATGATGCCTTTGTCTTTGAATTATGAATATATCAAAAGATAAAAGAATATGTGAGACAGGGTTACCTTACAAAACCATCTTAGATCAATTACTATTGTAACACAAGCACAGAGCACTGAGCATACGCTACATTACGCTACGTTACACATTAGTCTGTTACGTTCTCCCTGCACTTACTCTGTTCTCCCGTTTTTCTGGTCCACTACGGATCTTCCCTTCAGCCTCGCAACAGCAGCCTCTATCTCCATCTTTTGTTGAAGTCTCCCATTGTTTTGTGCCTTTTGCTGCCCCCTTCCTGTACACCTGTGCAGCAGTGTGTTTTATAAGCTAATTTTGTAAAGTAATTTTACGAGTTCCATATCGAATTACTTGTTCTTGGGTCAATGATTTATTATAGTTTTTGTTCAAGTTGATTCACTTGCTTCAAACTACATTATCCTAGTTTATTGTTAGTACTATTACTATTGCGAATGATGAGGTTCCTTGTTTCGCCTGCTTTCATCAGGTATTTCGCCTAGCTTGTATCTATTTTCTTTTGGTTCTGTTTTACCGCTCATGGTAAGGTTTTTATTGACGTTTTATAGCATTTTTTTCGAGTGAAGCACGAGTGGAAATTATATTTACAGACATTTTCTACCATCTAATGTGGACGTTTTTCCATCTATATCAGTCTGTTATCTCATTTGGACAGTTATGTGAGCCGAGAGTGTTTAAATCAGTTTAATTCAGTGTTTTGGGTCTACCATTTTTCGATATACGTCTTTAAGTAACCGTTCAGATCGCCTCTCAGTGTCAGTGTCAGTTCTACTACACTGGCCCTGTGAGGTAAGGGCGGCATATAAATAGACATATTATTATTATTATTATTATTCTGGGCTAATGGGTCATAATGGAGCATTATAATGGAGCATAATGGGAGAATATAGCTGTGACAGTGCGATGGGGCAGTATTGTGCTGTCGCTCAAGCCCTCTCGTCTAGACCTTGCAGAATACAGAATAATTCATTTTACTACTTTAGACATGTCCACAAACAAAGGGGTCAAAGGCATTAACAAAATTTGGTCAGTGCTACCAAAATTTTAAGTAGGCTGTAGACACTAGACTCTCCATTACAGTAGAGTCATTGCTAACAGCTGGCAAGGCTTTGTGGGCTGACTTCAGCTCTTTCAACACCGTAATAGTCATGTGTCAATCTAGTATTTCTTTCCTTCGTACAGATTTGCATACCAGGCTTTTGGTTTATTAATGAAGGCGGGGTTGGTGTCGAGGACAGTTCCTACATAGAGCCGGAGAACGTTTTTAATCTGTAAGTAGTTTTGCAGCACTTACCAAATTTCTATAGAGAATTTAAATTTAGATGGTGAGTTGGGCTCTATTCTTTCTGTTATAATACCCTCTATAGGAATTAACTCCAAACGTTTTATAGCACAAGTTAACAGTGTTAATAACAAATTTATACACGTGCCATATCATACCTTCCATCGCTCTTTAGATTATCCTCCACGCTGGTTGTGTTGCTCTCCGAGTCAATGCGTCCATGGTGTATTGTCTCTCTGAGCCAGTCCTGTACATTCCTTGGAACGGGCGAAGAGGGTGCTGCCTCCTCTGAAATAAGGGGCAGTGATGTTGCCATTGTATAGTCAATAGTGGAATATGTCTTCTCTAGATTAGCAGTATAGTCAGCTGTAGTGGGGACAGTGGGGTTGGTACTGGGTGTTGTGGTGAAACATGAAAAAGATTGTGAGACGTGCGTTGTGGTGAAGTGATAAAACATCACAGTTGTTTTTGTTTTTTATCACTTAAAGTCTAGGTAAAGGTCACTATATGATCGTGAAAAAGCAAGGTATCATCTACTGTCGCGCCAAGGGAGGGGAGATCGTTCTATATCTGATAAAGCATCACAATTGCCACTGGCAACTACACTTCGCCCACCACAAAATCGGTAAAGATGGATCTGAACGGTGATCTTCTTCTAGGCAACCAAAGTTATGCCGTTATATATGCACTATATGCACTCTGGTCTAATGCCTAATTACTTGGTTAACTGTCTATTTACCTTGTCTGTAACTAGGTTCACTAATTCTTGTGAACTGGTCCGCTGCATCACTCTGATCACTTTCACTTTCACTTGTAAATGTCGGCCTCGACTTTCTGAGTTCTGAAAAGTATTGACTGTTAGAATAATTATATTGGTTAACTATAAGAGCTGTTGACATTGTCTCGTGTAATTATCCCAAAGTTTACTTTCTAGTTCCACGACCATTCCACGAACAATAGTTCGGGTGTGTGTATCTAGCTTTGTAAACGCTTTGTTTGCGGTGGTTAGGGTGGGACTAGAATTACGTCATATCTGGGGCAGCCTAGCTAAATTGTCAATTATATATTCTCCACCATGTGGGTCGTGTGGCCATTCCTTATTATTCGATGTTTTATGCATCGGGATCTATGGCTCTATGTCTCTATGTCTCTATGTCTCTCTCTCTCTCTCTCTCTCTCTCTCTCTCTCTCTCTCTCTCTCTCTCTCTCTCTCTATCTCTCTCTCTCTCTCTCTCTCTCTCTCTCTCTCTCTCTCTCTCAGCTCTCTCCCACTCTTTCTCCTCTCTCTCCCTTACCATTATGCCTAATCTTAACATTCTCATAATGCTGCTGCTGTTGTGTAATTCCCTGGTTTATCGGCCGTCTAGGTGGCAGATCCGGGGGTTCTTGGGCATTCCTTCTTTTTACATCAGGCGTTCTTTGTACTGATGGTGCCTGCGTGGGAAGATGTGAGATTGTTACATTTACTAAAGAGAACTAAAGTAAGATTGTTACATTAACTAGGAGAGATTATGATAGAGGAGCTGATAAGTGATAAACTTATTATAATGGATCGGTCAGTAAGGGAGACTTTGATTGAAGGGGAACCCGGATCGTTAGCTTAGATAATTTCAGGCAGCTGTGGCCTGTGTTAGGTGGGGGGTTTGCAACCCTTTGATGAGTTCTTAATAGATTACCTAAGTTGTAATTTGTTCACTGAAATTAGATCGTCTTCTCAAAACCTTTTTTTTACCTTTTAAAATCTCATTTACGCTTTTATCGGTTTTCTTTTTAATCTTTCTCTCCTCTTTCCCCCTTTTTTCCCTCTTTTTTCCCTTCTCTCCCTTTCATGTCTCCTCTCCCTCTATCTCTCTCCCCTACTTTTCCCCTTCTCCACCCCCAATCCCTCTCCTCTCCCTCCTCTTCTCATTTTCCTCTCTATCTTTACCTCTCACTTCCTTTATCACATCCAAAAATGGCTGAATAACACGGATTTCGTTCTGGATACCAGATGTACTGCAAATCACTAGCTCCTGGGATACCAGATGGACTGCAAATCACTAGCTCCTGGGTGTCGCGGTATAACATCTTACAGATATTATAATAGTTACGATTATAATACTTAGCTCTCTATCTCTCTCTCTCTCTCTCTCTTTTGTTGAGTATTAGCTCTCTATCTCTCTGGATCAATGGATTGCTGTCAGAGCATTGACTGTGACCCTATTCGGAGCGCACGAGAACCGTGGTCAGACTATATTTGCGTGACAGATGGATTGAGTATTCTGGATATTTCCTATTTCCTGAATTCCACACATCTGTATCGACTAGATCTTTTGTTCCCGGATCTCTCTCGACTTCTTCTATTCATATGCTGTTCCATTGTTCTGTACTTACTTTCACTAAGAGTTGCCAGGAAAAGAACCACCCTTCTGATTCGACATTCTATGTAATGCAACCACCTGTTTTTGATGTGTGGGAATCTTACCAGTGAAGCTGTGCTACGATCGTGCTCTCTTCCTCTCCTTAGCTGCCTTTTGTCTAGGCTGTGAAACTGCCGTTCCTGCAACACAAAACAAATATTAAATCGGTAAATTCGTGTCTGTTGCGTGTCTATAAGTCGTTTCTAAGTCGTGTTTTGCTGTTATCTTACCGCTGAGTCACCAGGACGATTTCCAAAGTATTGGGAACTGATCACATCCTCACTCCCGCCTCGTTGGTATGAACTTGCTGGCCTTTGATTGCCGTGTCTCCCGTTAGGCCGCTGAACATGAATCTGCTTGAATGTTCATGTTACTCTAGAATGCGGTACAGTTGGGTGGCTTCCTGAGTTTTCCTGACTAAGGCAGAAGACTTTCTAAGCCTTTATAGCCGACGAAAGCACGGACGCTAGGCAATGCCTGGCATGGTCAAACGCAAATAAATTTCTCATTGCTTTTACTGAAAGCCTATCAGTATGTAACTATGTAAACTCTCATACCTTACGGATGGAGGTAGGTGTAGGCGGGAATACAGTTTCAGCTCCCGTTAGGTCTTCACTTTTCCGTCCTGAAGACAGTGGTCTCCGGGGAGAGGATGCACTAGGCGTTCCCCTCACTCTCATTCCTTCATCAAAACTTGCTCTTGCGTGACTTGCCCTGTGGGAAAATTACTTACTTTAGCTCATTTCGTAGTTAGTTTCTGTCCTGGTCACTAGATTCTAAAATGCTTAGAGTTGTCTGTTCTGCAGTTGAAGGTAGTTAGTGGTGATTTACCCTCTCAGTGCAGCATACTTCAAATTTCAATAGATACAAGTTGTGGGTAGGTTTATGATTTATGAATATGCAGGGGGCTAAGTAAAGGGGATATATACCTGGGAAGTGGGAAGATAAAAAAGATATAATATTTGGTACTATCATAGACCCCCCTCCCTTCTGGGGACATAATTACTCAGGCAAACAATGAACACCAGGCCATGATTGTATAAGTAAAGTTGTAATTATATAACAGCAGCTTAATACCACGTATGTTGAAAGCTAGGACCACAATAAACGGGTCTAATAAAAATAGGTTTTCATCAGCCATATTAAAATAGCATTTAACTATCATGTAAGCTTTTTAAATTTAAGTTTTATGATTTGAAGAATTTGTTGTTAAACTTCTAGAATCTAGGGGTGTTCTTGCTACTTTAGAATGTCTGGTTTGTAGAATGTCTGGGAGAATGTGTGGTACACACAATGATGTCTATTGTCTCACTTTACACAGATATCTACTACTACTTTACACTCAGCTTGTTTTGTCCTTCGACCTACCTATCCTTAGTATACGAAGGTCGAAGACGTGCATATAGTGCTGCCTTCACATAGTAAATTAGGTTCACCTGACTATTTAATGACTACCTGTCTACACATCCACGGGAAATTGAATACCCCCGGTGGCATCACGTAATCCTAGCTGAATTAGTATGCACGGGTGCAATGTCGTCATTGTCTTTTTAATACAGTAGTTTTGGGTTTTACTGCCATGATTTCACTCATAATGGTTCCCGTATCGTTATAAAAGCTAGCAACGTTCATTTTTAATGCTCTGTTAAATCTAACCTGAAGGGGAGCTGGGGTGCTGGTGGCTGATAACTGCTCCTTCCAAATCCCATCCTAGTTATCTCTGGTTGAACATGCTTCCTCGCTGTACTATTGGCCGGTGAATTTGACCTGGCACTACTCTCCGACACACTACTCCCTCCACTTTTACCATACGAAAACGTTCTCTTTTGCTCGTGATCAGACGATGATCTCTTGCTGTCCGAGGATCGTTTTGCCGTGCTATCCGAGTGTTCCGATTTCCCCGAGATATCACTTCTCCGAAGAGTGTTGTTATCGCTCCCTGTTCTGCAGGACGTCGATCTGGACGTTAGGGAAGAGGTGGAACTAGCCACACTGACCGGTGTAGTCCTGGGGGAGCAACTGGGACTGGAACTGTGATCGTCTACCATACCAGGGGGTGTCCGGAGGGTGTCAGAGCCTACTGGGGGGACACGAGTCCCTCCCATGGGTAGTGGTGTCCTGTGTCCTCGGGTTGTCTCCCGAGTGCTGTGAGTCTGGATTGGACATCCTCGTGTTTGGGATATCTTTACCACCTCACTTTCTTCGTCACTATTTTCGGGGAGAGGGAGAGTTGTTGTTAGAGAATTCGGGTGTGAGAAAATTCAGTTATTCGGAGTGGTACGTGCTTGTTTAATTTGATTATAATTGTATCGATATGTTTGGAGTTCATCCGAAGCGTGAGATATCGTAGCTAACTCACTCACATGTCGAGCACTATGTCATCAGAATCGAAGGAATGCCATTGGCTATCTGTATTAATTTCAAACTTTCTAGAAACTAACTATCTCCCACTCCCTTATACTATTTTGCTATATCTCTCTCCTAATCATCGACAAAACTTATGTTATCACCTTGTAGCAACATTTCTACTAGTAAGTTACTATTGTGAGAGTGGGTGCTCAATTCGATAATTAGGAATATTGCATATTATATGCGTTATATTGTTTTCCTAGGGTTGCCTTTGTTAGATCTCTAGCTGGTGAAGCTACGATCAGACCCATGGCAAGATAATAATAAAGGTGCTAAATCTTAAGATGTCTAGATCTAATTGCAACTCTCTGTAATCGTATGCATTACGCTGTGCCACTGATTTAACTTGTGATGATCTATTTGTGAAGTGGTATGTTATATAGGTGAGAGTTAGATGCAAATGAGGTCTAGATAGCTTATATAATGGCGGTATTAGTTAGTAAGGCCATAAATAATGCGAGGGCTTAATCGCAAGCTCGTGTGCATCATGGGATCAGAGTTAATGAACAGACGCTCTGTTATATCGTTATGTTGTATCTTTATTTGTGTAGATGAATGTTTTCAAATACCAAAGTCGTTAAAACATTATAGAAGATTTATGATTTATGTCGAGAATTTCTATATAATTGTTGTAGTTGGCGTAGTTGCTCTCTTATTATACAAACCTAGAGTCAGTATCCCCATCGACGTAGAGACTTATCGCATTCTCGCTGGGGGCAACTTGGTCACCTCTAACTTCGTTTCCCGAAAGACCTGCGAAAATTAGCATACTTAGTTAAATAATATATACAGTTGGACCCCGATTTAACGGCCCCCGATTTAACGGCAGCATAATCTTCCCCCGATATATGGGAAATTAACATTATTTGACCCCGATTTAGCGGACACCCCGATTTAACGGACAAAATCCTTTCCCCCGAGGGTGCCGTTAAATCGGGGTCCGACTGTAACTTGCACTATATTATAGTGGCGTATAACATAGTGATGTGTTGGCCGTTACTTTCGTGTGGTGGAAGGAGGAGTGTGGCCGTGAACGTGTCAATCAATCAAGTCCAATATCAATATGTGAACGTGTATAGTAGCTGAATATCTATCTGTATCTCTCTCTCTCTCTCTCTCTCTCTCTCTCTCTCTCTCCCTCTCTCTCTCTCACAAAGATTGGAGTATGCCCATCGCAAGAACATTTGCATTTGTTACAATCAAATCTCAGTGCGCTTGTGCGTGATCACTTCACCCTTTCTTCACGAGTCGGTGCGTTATGATGAGGTGGGGGATCACGTGGCCTCATCACATTTTAGTGCAGCTATAAGACCCATTGTTTTCATGGTGAGGAGCTGCTTGTGGTAAGGGGAGCGGCACTGTGCCGTATATTTATCGGCAATGATATACAAGAGCACGTTGCAGTCTCTTGTGATCAAGTAGTTCTAGTTATTTTATGTACCCCCACTTCCCATGGTCTTATAATGGTCCATGTGGTGAGAACTATTATACCGTTCTCTGTACTGCATGGTTGCCCCTTCTCTGTACTGCATGGTTCAATGCTTCCCCCCCCCCCCTCACTGCACTCCCCCCTCGCAATCTCGCATGTTTCTTTGTTCTATTCTAGGTACTATGTACCCAAGATCAAAGCACATTATAATTTGCCTGTTTTAGAACTATGTTCCTTTAATTTGTTTCATGCGAGACAAAATATGGCCCATGCTAATAAAATGTTTATTTTTAAATCTCAGACGATTTTTCTGAAATCTTACCTTTGTCTATCTTGTATCCTGTACTGAACGTCATCCCAAAGGCTCGCTGTGTACTTGCTCCACTGGTTCCTTTACTCTTGGCCGCCTTGTAGGCTGATCTACTGTTGCTACCTATTTGTTCATTTCGGAATGCTTGCGGAGGAGGGGGTGGTGAGGGGGATGGCATGGGAGGAGCAGCTATTGGTTGTTTCTGTTCTAGTTCAATCCGCATTTCCTCTTCCCGGATGATTTCTCCGAAACTTACTGAAGTTATGGTTTATGTTAGTGTTGCAACGTGCAAACGTGACAAGTCAAGTCAGCACTCAACGTGTCTTTTTGTCGCGTTCTCTCTCCCATCTCGACTCTCTTCCCCCCTCCCCCCCAATCTCTATCTCTCTCTCTCTCTCTCTCTCTCTCTCTCTCTCCCCCCCAATCTCTATCTATCTCTCTATCTCTCTACCTGTTGGAGCTTCCTCATCACTAATACTGCTACCGTCCAAGGTGTCGTCACAGTCACTCAGCAGTATCACGTCCCCTGCAAAGGTCAATAGTAGTCCTTTTGTCTGTAACATCTTTGGAAGCAATGAGGTTCCATGATGTCTCTAATGACAGTTTATGCACACACCTGGCTCCTAGCTCACGCGGGGTAGGAATAATTTGTTTCGCTCTACCATGCAGCTCATACATCTTTCTAGTAACAATTATCTAATCATATAATTATGCTCACTATAATACTTCTATTCGTGTGGCAGTTTTCAACTAGTGCAACTATCGGCAGTATAGACCAGGTCGTTTTAAATATAGTGCACCCCATTATTGTGGGTCTAGCACTATGATTCAAGGACCCAACTACCTGGTCTAACACACTAATCAATCTCAGCTAATTACTACTACAATCTCAGCTAATTACCGTTGGTCGCGGTTGTTATCTGGCTGTTGTATGTGATGTCCCGTTCTGAGATTTCATCCGGTTCAGTCATCTCTGAGATAATTGACAGTCGTGATGATAGACGTAACAGTATTTCCTCTTCAACAGAGCGTTTTACTGGCGGCTTTGTGTTGTGAGATCCCTTGTAGGGCGGCGGTGGGGGTCCTGTAAAGAATTAGGTCTAAATAATAGGGAGACGACGCCCATTTCTACTTTAAGATAAGTGGGCCGAACTGAACAACAGTTCATGGTGACAATGTTAGGTTTGTTGATTGTTGTCAAGGGGATTTGGAATGCATTAATGTTGTACCTTGCTTGCCTGTTGGAGGTTTGCCCCCTCCTCCTCCTCCGCTATTCTTGCTAACAGATTTGAGTTGTGCCTTCAGCTGACTAAGTTGATGTGGGGTTAATCCCACTGGTTGCTGCTCACCTCCCCCTCCAGAACTTTGTTGCAGTTCCTTTATCATGTTCTAGGGGAGTTGTTAGTTCAAGATATATTTATATTCATCACATCGTGCTTTCTATATTATACTAGAACACCCCCCCCTCTGTTTAATGGCAATAAGGTGCCGGGAAGTTGTAGATGATATATAACAGTTCTTGTAGCGTCATAATAGAATATCCCTGGGAGAGTCTGCACACCTAGTGTGGGTTCACACTAGGTTCACTTGTTCGATTGTTGCGTCTGAAGAATGACCTGTCCGAATGTAGTTTCGGCCACATCAAACACGTTTATTAGGCTATTTATTTACTACATACGCCACGCCACAATCCACATGTGGGTTACTTATTTATTACCCTCGCTAACTTTGGGTTGAGATACTGTATAAATATCTTGGGAGCTAGACGTTTATTTGCATAATACAGGCATGATACAGTCTCTTTTACATAATGAGTCGTTCAGTCACCCTCTCTCTCTATCTCTCCATATCCCTCTTCATATCCCTCTCCATCTCCCTCTTCTTCTTCATATCCGTCTCCATATCCCTCCCTCTCCCTCTCTATATCTCACCCTGTCTGTGTTGTCTCTTTAATATGAGGCACCATATATTATGGTGATGTGATTTGTGTTACGAAATCGTGACATTTGGTTTTGGATCGACTTGGAGTTTTAGAGGAGGTATCCGACAATATATTATGCCCTGAAGATTAACTACAATTTCGTACAATAATTTTACTCGATAACATCTGCCCTGTAAATTTTGTAATCACGTGATTCTTACTGACTTCCGGTTACACATTAATTGCCTGGAAATAATAGAACGTGACATCTCACTGCAGCTGTTTGTGTGTCTTCTTCTTGGTAGACAATTAACCAGGGTGTGAACTGCATGTCGTGTTTGCTAGTCGCGAGCGCGCTTGCGAGACAAGCAAACACGTCAAGGTTCATTAACAAGCATGCTGCTCAGTCATTTTAGATTTAATACACAATGTAAGGATACCATGTAATAGGTGAGACTCTTGCCGTCACCCTCGTTCAAGTCCCGTGAAAAACGGAGCAGTACACGCAAACTGATGCCCATTTTCCTCGCGTGACCCAGATTCAGCAGTTTGAGACACCAACTCTTTAGGGGGCCATATCTCAGGAACCAGACAAGATAGGAAAAATCGCCGTCTAATGAGGCGTACAGTTTTTAATCTAGTTTACCACTGTACCGGCCGTTTCACTCTCCGACCTAAAACAAAAATCGCAACCCCACAAAACTTCAAAATAATGAAATTCGCATCTCGCATGTCGTGTTGCATGTCGTGTTGCATGTCGTGTCATGTTATTGACGCGCTCGCGTTCAACTCTCACACAGCAACTGCAGAACATGGCGGGAAACATCGAGGAGTAGAGAGAGGGTCGGTGCCGAATCAAATATTTCTTGATCTTGATCTACTCCATCTCTCAGCTATCCTACCCCTCATCAACTCGATCTCTCAGCTACCCTACCCCTCATCTACTCCATCTTTCAGCTACCCTACCCCTCATCTACTCCATCTTTCAGCTACCCTACCCCTTATCTAGTCCATCTCTCAGCTACCCTACTCCTCATCTACTCCATCTCTCAGCTTCCCTATTAGAAAAGCATAGAGATGGAAACGATTAGGGGTAGGGAATCCCTATCCATAATCGTTTCCATCTCTATGCTTCCCTAGCCCTCATCTACTCCATCTTTCAGCTACCCTACCCCTCATCTACTCCATCTTTCAGCTACCCTACCCCTTATCTAGTCCATCTCTCAGCTACCCTACTCCTCATCTACTCCATCTCTCAGCTTCCCTATTAGAGAAGCATAGAGATGGAAACGATTAGGGGTAGGGAATCCCTATCCATAATCGTTTCCATCTCTATGCTTCCCTAGCCCTCATCAACTCCATCTTTCAGCTACCCTACCCCTAATCTAGTCCATCTCTCCGCTACCCTACCTCCCATTTACTCCATCTCTCAGCTACCCTACCACCCATTTACTCCATCTCTCAGCTTCCCTACCTCCCATTTACTCCATCTCTCAGCTTCCCTACCTCCCATTTACTCCATCCCTCAGCTTCCCTACCTCCCATTTACTCCATCTCTCAGCTACCCTACCACCCATTTACTCCATTTCTCAGCTTTCCTACCTCCCATTTACTCCATATCTCAGCTTCCCTACCTGCCATTTACTCCATCTCTCAGATACCCTACCTCCCATTTGATCCATCTCTCAGCTTCCCTACCTCCCATTTACTCCATCTCTCAGCTACCCTACCACCCATTTACTCCATCTCTCAGCTTTCCTACCTCCCATTTACTCCATATCTCAGCTTCCCTACCTGCCATTTACTCCATCTCTCAGATACCCTACCTCCCATTTGATCCATCTCTCAGCTTCCCTACCTCCCATTTACTCCATCTCTCAGCTACCCTACCTCCCATTTACTCCATTTCTCAGCTTCCCTACCTCCCATTTACTCCATCTCTCAGCTACCCTACCTCCCATTTACTCCATCTCTCAGCTACCCTACCTACCATTTACTCCATCTCTCAGCTTACCTACCTCCCATTTACTCCATCTCTCAGCTTCCATACCTCACATTTACTCCATCCCTCAGCTTCCCTACCTCCCATTTACTCTATCTCTCAGCTACCCTACCACCCATTTACTCCATCTCTCAGCTTTCCTACCTCCCATTTACTCCATCTCTCAGCTTCCCTACCTCCCATTTACTCCATCTCTCAGGGGTAGGAATGTTAGGATAAATGAGAGATGGAGTAAATGGGAGGTGGGGAAGCTGAGAGATGGAGTAAATGGGAGGTAGGGAAGCTGAGAGATGGAGTAAATGGGAGGTAGGGAAGGTAAGCGATGGAGTAAATGGGAGGTAGGGAAGCTGAAAGATGGAGTAAATGGGAGGTAGGGAAGCTGAGAGAAGGAGTAAATGGGAGGTAGGGTAGCTGAGAGATGGAGTAAATGGGAGGTAGGGAAGCTGAGGGATGGAGTAAATGGGAGGTAGGGAAGCTGAGAGATGGAGTAAATGGGAGGTAGGTAAGCTGAGAGATGGAGTAAATGGGAGGTAGGGTAGCTGAGAGATGGAGTAAATGGGAGGTAGGGTAGCTGAGAGATGGAGTAAATGGGAGGTAGGAAAGCTGAGAAATGGAGTAAATGGGAGGCAGGGATGGAGTAAATGGGAGGTAGGGAAGCTGAGGGATGGAGTAAATGGGAGGTAGGGAAGCTGAGAGATGGATCAAATGGGAGGTAGGGTATCTGAGAGATGGAGTAAATGGCAGGTAGGGAAGCTGAGATATGGAGTAAATGGGAGGTAGGAAAACTGAGAGATGGAGTAAATGGGTGGTAGGGTAGCTGAGAGATGGAGTAAATGGGAGGTAGGGAAGCTGAGAGATGGAGTAAATGGCAGGTAGGGAAGGTGAGATATGGAATAAATGGGAGGTAGGTAAGCTGAGAGATGGAGTAAATGGGAGGTAAGGAAGCTGAGAGATGGAGTAAATGGGAGGTAGGGAAGCTGAGAGATGGAGTAAATGGGAGGTAGGGTAGCTGATAGATGGAGTAAATGGGAGGTTGGGTAGCTGAGAGATGGAGTAAATGGGAGGTAGGGAAGCTGAGAGATGGAGTAAATGGGAGGTAGGTAAGCTGAGAGATGGAGTAAATGGGAGGTAGGGTATCTGAAAGATGGAGTAAATGGCAGGTAGGGAAGCTGAGATATGGAGTAAATGGGAGGTAGGTAAGCTGAGAGATGGAGTAAATGGGAGGTAGGGAAGCTGAGAGATGGAGTAAATGGGAGGTAGGGTAGCTGAGAGATGGAGTAAATGGGAGGTAGGATAGCTGAGAGATGGAGTAGATGAGGAGTAGGGTAGCGGAGAGATGGACTAGATTAGGGGTAGGGTAGCTGAAAGATGGAGTTGATGAGGGCTAGGGAAGCATAGAGATGGAAACGATTATGGATAGGGATTCCCTACCCCTAATCGTTTCCATCTCTATGCTTTTCTAATAGGGAAGCTGAGAGATGGAGTAGATGAGGAGTAGGGTAGCTGAGAGATGGACTAGATAAGGGGTAGGGTAGCTGAAAGATGGAGTAGATGAGGGGTAGGGTAGCTGAAAGATGGAGTAGATGAGGGGTAGGGTAGCTGAGAGATCGAGTTGATGAGGGGTAGGATAGCTGAGAGATGGAGTAGATCAAGATCAAGAAATATTTGATTCGGCACCGACCCTCTCTCTACTCCTCGATGTTTCCCGCCATGTTCTGCAGTTGCTGTGTGAGAGTTGAACGCGAGCGCGTCAATAACATGACACGACATGCAACACGACATGCAACACGACATGCGAGATGCGAATTTCATTATTTTGAAGTTTTGTGGGGTTGCGATTTTTGTTTTAGGTCGGAGAGTGAAACGGCCGGTACAGTGGTAAACTAGATTAAAAACTGTACGCCTCATTAGACGGCGATTTTTCCTATCTTGTCTGGTTCCTGAGATATGGCCCCCTAAAGAGTTGGTGTCTCAAACTGCTGAATCTGGGTCACGCGAGGAAAATGGGCATCAGTTTGCGTGTACTGCTCCGTTTTTCACGGGACTTGAACGAGGGTGACGGCAAGAGTCTCACCTATTACATGGTATCCTTACATTGTGTATTAAATCTAAAATGACTGAGCAGCATGCTTGTTAATGAACCTTGACGTGTTTGCTTGTCTCGCAAGCGCGCTCGCGACTAGCAAACACGACATGCAGTTCACACCCTGTTAACAGCATTGTGGGTTTCAAAAATCCCGAAAATTGACATCTAGCTCAGTGGATCGACTATGATATTGTGGCCTGTGTCTATTTTTGCGTGGTTCCCTCTGCAACTGGCCAACACATTAATAGAGATTCTCTAATTAGCGAATAAAATTGGGGCCGACAGAGCTGTTCCATATATTTCGTGCTTATTTTGAAACATGACTGTTTGGTGTGCACGGTCTACATAGTTTTACTGTTGAAAGCAGTTACCTGTGACTTCACCCCTTTGAAGTGCAACAACGTACCGACAATAGATTCGGCTGGATTGGAGAGATAGGGAGAGAGGGGGGAGAGGGATAGAGAATGAGGGGGAGAGATGGGGGAGATAGAGCTCACAATAGCAAATATTTATATATTCCTACCTCGATTAGAAGCAGTGCCTCCGGAGGTAGAGTCGTTAGTGTATCCAATATATTGGCCTTTACTTGTTCTGCTCCTTTTCCATCTTGCTCCTTTTTCGATGGTTTTATTGATGAAGGAGCAGGTGATATTTGTTCCGGTTTTTCCTGTGAATCCATTTCAAACTTTTCCTTGAACGGACTTGGCGTGTTTACGGGAGATGGCCTGATAGAGTATATCGAAGCATGAGATAACATTCATTTTATTTTTCTATATTGCCGTACTTTTCTTTGTTTCTTCCCTAATTTATGTATTGTTTCATCTCTAACTCACGTCGCTGGTTGAAGTTTTGTCGGAAGAAGTTTCTGTACTTTAATTTCCCCTACTGCACCTCCAGCTGTCGACATTACCTAAGAGAGAGAGAGACAATGTTTACTGCAATTCTAAATAACTTGTGCTTC
This sequence comes from Hormiphora californensis, assembly GCA_020137815.1. NCBI lineage: Eukaryota > Metazoa > Ctenophora > Tentaculata > Cydippida > Pleurobrachiidae > Hormiphora > Hormiphora californensis. The sequence goes on along the minus strand of CM035356.1, from coordinate 680,389 downwards.
GACAATATCATAGGCGTTGAAATGCTAAACGAAATTGCCGGTCTCTATCCTTTTTAGATTGTCAACACTGTACTGCAATTCTGGAACTAATGACTTTACGCTGTTCCGGCTAACTGCACATATTTTGTAGTTTTTTAAATCCTAGAATACAGATGTTATATAGAAGCTGAGAGTAGGCGGTCATTTTGTTTTGAACATAATCAGCCTCGAGACTAGGCTCATTATGTTCAAAACAAAATGACCGCCTACTCCTGCTTTACTAGACTGAGACATGGAGCCTACTATGTATCAAATGTTTATTGCCAGTACATTTATCGGCCTAGCATTCCCTAAACAAAGAACATGAATGATAAGTTGACATCCCCTACAGCTAGCTAGTTGTTCTAACCTTTTTAGAGGTTGGTATTCCACTTAATCGCCTCTTTTGTTGATTTTGCTGCTCCTTCTGCTTCTGCTCAATACTGCGAAAATGCAATTATTAATGCTTTTGAAACTTTTAGTTAAATATTTTATGATCTGTAGCGTCTATTGTAAAAGTCTTACCGACTGTTTAGCGATTCGATAATGGGTTTAAACTGAACGACCCGGGTTAGACCCAGGTCCGTCATACTTTTCGTTCCTCTCGAAACCGGTCCTGGAACAAAAAGAGAGAGAGAGAGATGAATAAACTAAAACTAAAGTACCACACTGCCATTATGAAATAAAACTAGTTCTAGTTCTCCCCGATTATAGCGAACATCTTTTCACTTTTGTCCTAGCGCCGAATCAGGACTTACATTTTCAAATTGAAACACAATGCACAAACAATATATTTACTACTAGATCATCTCTCGAGATAGTTTCCCTCTCTGTGTGTGAAGGGTAGTGTGTGGGGGCCTAACTGGATCTGAATGCCACCTGTCTCAACAACAACGTCCACCCCTTCATTCCCCTCCCTCTCTCTAGACTCTTCCTCCCTCTCTCTTCAGTCTTCTTTCCTCAACCTATCTCTCATGCTCAACTCAATAAACCATCGCACTTGGTGAGGGTATAAACAAGGTGGGTGCGGCTTGAGAGAGGACAATACAGGGTGTTCATTTTGGATCTTTACAAGCGTTGGGCTTCGCCCAGAAAAAAGTTGACAAGATTAGGTCGTGAAACTTCATACTTGGACTATTCTATACCCTCATTCAAGGTTCCTGGGGGTTTTGGAGCTCTAGTACCCCGGGAAGTGTGTTTTTGGCATCAAAACTACCAGAAGGAATTTTTTGCTGGTGCTGAGACTTTGCTAAAATGTTTTTTGGGTATTTTCTATGTCAATCCTAAAGTTTCATGGAGATTGAATGTGTTTTTCGGACTCAAAATGTCATAGAAAGTGGCTGGAAAGACTCCATTTTTGCCGTTTTTGAGCCGTTTTCGAGCCTTTCCAGCCACTTTTAACGAAATTTTGAGTCCGAAAAACACATCCAATCTCCATAAAACTTTAGGATTGACATAGAAAATACCCAAAAAACATTTTAGCAAAGTCTCAGCACCAGCAAAAAATTCCTTCTGGTAGTTTTGATGCCAAAAACACACTTCCCGGGGTACTAGAGCTCCAAAACCCCCAGGAACCTTGAATGAGGGTATAGAATAGTCCAAGTATGAAGTTTCACGACCTAATCTTGTCAACTTTTTTCTGGGTGAAGCCCAACGCTTGTAAAGATCCAAAATGAACACCGTGTATATCTAGGTGCATATTAATTGGACAGTATCCAAGTTTTCCATCCAGTGGTTGTTGGTTACTGGTTAGGCCAGGTAGGAGGCAAACTAACAAAGGAACAATGGAAACATGACACCAGAGTTTTTAGGACCGATTTCATCATTTCAAACTATTCCTACCGCGGATGAAGTGGCACAGGACAATTAGTAACAGAAGAGTTAGTAACAGGATCAGTAACGCTTTTAACTACCATTTTCTCGGGGACGATCATCTGAAGAGTGGCATATTAGTTGCTCCTCTTCCTCATCATCAGATACAGAAGTGTAGGAACCGTGCTCTGAGTCCACTGGAGGTGGTGGAGGAGGTACAATGAATATGGGCGGTGAACCGAAAACAGGAGCACAGTTCTCGTAGTTTCCCGCACTTGACATCATGCGAACTCTGGTCAAACACACAAGGACAAAAAAATCAGAAAACACTTGGTGTGTACGAGCTGGTCAGAAAACACACTGCTTGGGATCAGTTTGGAAGCAGAAAAGCCTAGTGTGGTAGTCACGTGGGCCAATCAGAAACAAGGATACCAGTCACGTGATATCTGACAAGCATCAGATGTGCAGTGATCTGTGGTGGTGGGGTCTACTTGTCATATCTCTTTTTACGCTATATCTCACTGTAATTCTTGTTCATCATTGATAATTTGAGAGCATGAACATGGAGGGATAGAGAACCATAAATAGCTGCCCCACCTTGTTTTCAACGTTGACCAACGTTGGTAGCTCTCCCCTATACAAGATCCGAATGTAAGATCTCAAGGCGCCTGCTGCTGCATGCGAGGTAAATCACAAGCTGCCACGATAGAAGATACGGAAATCCGCAAGGCAACAGCTCTGGAAAGGAAGGTTCGCAAATGTAACTAGATTATATTTTCCTTTGAATGAACGAAGTTTAAGAATAGTTACACGTGCCCCCAGCTTCTGCAAGCACTGCATTCCTGTTCTGTTGATCGGAGCGGCTGGTGTTTTAACACTAGAGAGAGTATAAACAGCTGCACTTGGTTTTGCGTGGGAGTGGATCACACTTACTTGTCTAGGGACGAGGGGGCCAAGTCTACTGCTGCTGTTATACCAGTATCAGGTACCTAGTATAATAGGTACTGCAGATGTACCAGGGACACAGTCAAGTTGGCTTTTTAACTATTAATCATGGAAGTATGAACATGTTAATTGGTAAAACACACACGCAAAACTGTTAAGATGATTCAAAGGAAACGATGGGGTACAGACTGAGAATCAACTCGATCAGGGCACATAATGACAGAGTGTCATGAGCCACACAGAGAGAGGGATTGTCGGTAGTAGGCTGAAACCCCTCTATCATGTTCCAACCCTCTCTCTGTTGACTCTATCTCATTGGTGGTCCCTCCTGGTGGGGGCAGCTAATTAAGTCTCACCTCCACCCTCTGGTTACCATGGGAACGCTACAGAGTCTAATGAGTTCAGACATCATGGTGGCCGGGATAAGCTATAATTAGAATTGGTGTTGAATCTAATTAGTAGTGCTTTACTTTTGGGAAGATAGATCATGATGTGCACCACCCAGGAACATGGAATTATTAGGGAACATGGTAGCACTGAGAGAGAGGTGAAGTGGCGGTGTATTATAAAGTTAATGCTGCTCACTAGGAGGAATGCCAAGACACATGATCGTGTGTTTAGAATGGTGAGACTAAGATCGTTAAGTAATCAATTCTATCTTTTCTATGCGTTACAGAATCTCTTATCGTTTCTTTGTGAGCACTACAGAACCTATAATGCTACACTCTTCAACACATGTGCCGCTAAGTGCCTTTCTGATTTTCCGATTCTGCTTGTTGTTTCTCTCAATACAATTCTAGTTTGATCGATTCTTAGTCAATAGATACATATGGTTCACCAATAGTATCCAAATGCCCCTAATTACCTGATGCTCGTTTTCTGTCAGAGATCATCTCAGAGGACCCATATTTTGGAGGTGGACGGGTCATGCTGTCGGCCGACTTCCGCCTCCTTTGATTCACTTTGTTGTTGGTACTCGTCTTGCCGTCTTAACAGTTTGAACCTTGCTAGTGTGCGGCTAAAACTAAAAACTGGGTCAACAAACGTATTAATTAATGATTATGACAAAGTATTTTCATTTCACGAAGTAATACAGCCGACATTCATACAACTTGAATCGAGAACTGAACTCTGTACTACTATTACTGCTGTACTATTACTAAAAGCTATGTTCAAGAACCAAAGGACGATTATCTGTCTGCAGCATCTGCAAGATCAAATTTACTGTGCGTTCGATCATTAGTTGAATAGTCTTCATATACCATGCCAACTAAACATTTACCATAATATCTAGTTCTGTCATGAACAGTGCAGCACAACATCTTCCTTCCTCTGCACTCTGCAGTAGTAGTCAGCTAAACAAAGGCCTTGAAACATGATTCTAGAAACCTGGAGTCCTAACCAGAAATCCTCAAAAGCAAAGGGTACAATTAGCAATAATTCCCACGAAACAATGTGGTCTGCTCCACCTCCAGATATAGTAACAACTCACAATACAGTAACAACTTGCAAGCAATGCTAGAGTTGAGCTGCACTTGAGTGGATTCCTACCCAGTCCTGCACCAAACACATCCTCAACACAGGACACACAGCGTGGGAATAAAACCACACATAGCAACACCAGTGCAGCTTGCAAAGCACCAAAACAAGTTAGGAAAAAATACACTTGATCACAATTTGGAGACTAGATATATAACGAATGGAGTTTGGAATGACAGATTTGCAGCTCTGTTAATTGATGGAAGTTTGCAAGTGTAACAAATTGACAGCAAGCTATAACAGCTGCATGTCAGGGAAGCACTAGAAATTATTAGGGGTGTTTGACGCTACAGACACTGTCAAAATTGTGTAGAATTCCAGACACAAGCCCCGTGTGCAAATTACGATACAAATCGTACACTGAACATTGCATGAATTAAAAATGTTTTGACATTAGTTCATCAAGCCCCGCCTATACGTAACACGTTGCATCGGACATTGTCGATTGATTTCATGGTCACTTCTGAGTCTGACTGCATGCACGAGTAGTATGACCGGAGATGTAGACACTAGGCACACAGTGTAACTTGTAGCGAGAGAGAGGGGGTTGGTGCAGTAATTTCATTGAAAGATGCAATGCGAAAATAGGTATACCGGAAGTAGGCAGCATATAATATTGGCGAACCCTGTGGCCTAGACGTAGTGTAGCAGAAATAATGGGATAGAGAAGTATCAATAGCTAACAAATAGACAGTACTCGTGGAATGAGATTCAAATACAAGCTAGGTGTAAACTTAGTCAAGCAAGGATCAAAGAGGGAAACATACAGAAGGGGGTGAAAACATACACAGAAGAGGGAGCCAGCTACCAATCAGGTGTGGGAAAGGAAGTCACGTGACTTAGGATGCAAGATGCGGACTCCCTGTCACACTAAACAAAAGATCCAATCTGATCTGACAAGGCAGTTTAAACTGAGAAGGGACATTTGTAACTGAAAATCAATCAATTCTAGCTGTTTCAAAGAATCATCAATCAGCAAAGATTCCAACTACAAAGTTGGCTTGTCGCATGGTATTACCAGTCATGGTTTCACTACTATATTACACATGAGCCCACATACACCCACTCATACAGGTGTCAAGGTGCCACGTGACTCTATACACATGTTCTGATTTGCCCGGGGCACTAATCAAATAAAACACACTACTTCCAAGCACATACACACACCTAAATTTCACCCCCTCAAGTTGGGGAAGAAGGAAGGGCAGGGGACTCATGACTGGGGAGACAACTGTTGGCAGGGTCCAGTTCGTGGTAATAACACTGCATTGGTCTGGGTAGTATAATGGGCATATATTGGACTATCAGGGGCAGAATCCCACGTCCCATGTGTTGGTTGGCTGAGCACAGTGAGTTGCTATTTCTCTAATTGTGTGTATGTGGGTGGTCACACGCTGCACCATTGGCACACTGGGGCTCCTGGCGCTAGCTGAGAGTGAGTGAGTGAGAGAGAGAGAGAGAGAGAGAGAGAGAGAGAGAGAGAGAGAGAGAGAGAGAGAGAGAGAGAGAGAGAGAGAGAGAGAGAAAATGCATTACCTTTTAGTAAGGTTTGCTAAGTTTGTGCACAGCTACAGACTAAAATACACCACCAGAAAACGTCCGGTAGCATCACAATGTACATGTATGTAACGGTCATGATACTAGGGCACAAAACGGACACATCAAAGGAAGAGGGAGAGAATCAGAGACTGGTGATATGAGGTTGAGAGAAAAATGGAGAGAGAGTTTCGATTAGATAGCACAATATATTGTGCAGTTGCGACTAAAGATCAAGACCAGACAGTAACATATCAGAGAGAGAGAAGATCACTACAAAGATACGGTACTTAGAAACTAACTTTTAGGCTTTATTGTGGGGAATTAGATCAGACGAAAGATCAGCAACCATTATTTGTAACAATGATCTGTCACAACAAGTAGGGCACATGGTTCTCTGCGTAATTGAAATTTTCATGTATGGGGATGACTGCAGGATGAACCTGCCCCAATCTTGTGTTTTTTTTTCAAAATAGGGCTATCAATTGTTGAGTAACGGCCTTCACTAAACAAGATGTGAAGGAAGGTCAACCAAGTGACAGATTGCTGAGGGAAGAGACTTACAGAAATTCAAACTGAGTGCTGGTTGAATCATAGCAAGCTCTCATCCACTCTCTCTCTCTCTCTCTCTCTCTCTCTCTCTCTCTCTCTCTCTCTCTCTCTCTCTCTCTCTCTCTCTCTCTCTCTCTCTCTCTCTCTCTCTCTCTCTCTCCCGACAAACACCATAGTGTCCTAAAGATGCAGTTTGTAATGTAATTTCTGAAATGGGATGGTCATTTATGCAATTGTGCGTCCCCCACTATGACTCTCCCAAACTCATGATAATGATAGTCGCTCAGTGAGGGGGGGGGGGGTCAGTGAGCCATGAGATTACTGGTTCGGGGGCACTTGTAGTAAAACGAAAAACTAGTCATTCGTCTTAAAGAACAAAACATTTTTCATACTACTACTACTACATACTCGGCATAGAACGAGTGGTTCAAACTATTCGTATAACTTCTCGCTGTTTTTCAGTCGTAAACTTAGCTTTTCTCACAACTTCTAAAGCACTATTTTGATCTGGTCAGCAAGTAAAATGTACAGTAAATTAATGCAAGGTAAAGGAATAGCAAAAAGGTAGTAGTACATACAGCTGACTAAAGGCATCACTCGATATTTCATCACTACCGAGCGTACAACACACTCTCCCTCTCTATCTTCCTCCCTCCCATGCTTCTTCCACCCTGACACTATGATAGTCATCCCATGCCTCATGCAATATGCAACTTTTAACAATTAACATGCTGCTTAGTAGGCTTCATTCCTATATTACATCATCATGAGTGCCTAACTTTCCTTTCAGTTTTCAAGTATCAGTTTTTGAAGCTTTTTAGCCTACCAAACACCCTTTTGAGCAGGATTTAGAATCACAAGATGTTTGTTATATTTCTCATTTCCTAAATCTCTCACCTTCCCCCTGTAGTAGTAGTTATAATGAAGTGGAACGTATCAAAGTTCGTGGTCGAGAAGACCTTGAATAAAGTGATTGATTATCCTCTCTACGAGTCTATACCTGCTGTGGGATACTACTGTATTATAGCCCTCATGGCCTTCATAGGTTCGTATAAGCTGGTTCAGGGAATCAGGGGGTGACGGGTGTTTTAGTGCGGTGAAGGGTGATTCCACTCTTTTCTATAAAAACCAATCCGCTAGCCTATCGTGACTAATTTGGGGGTCGAGATCTTTATATCCCTAACAATAACACACCCCTTTCAGGAAATATACTGATAATTTATAGTACAACGAAGATACGGCGTAGAACGATGGATGTAATTACAATATCTCTTATTCGTATACTAGCAATAACTGATCTACTAGGTGGAATTGTCCTATATCCCAACTTTATATACCTTCTCAGTACAGGAAGATTTCCCTTTCCTCCGGAGGTAATATTTGTGATACAATTTAATCATTTGATGAACTAGCGCACCCATTGGGTGCGCCTCAAGTAAGGGCTTTTTGATAACCCACCCGGCTTCGCCGGCTGGTTATTTTTGCCCCTTTCAACGTCTATAAAACGGTTGCCATGGCAACTGAATTGGTAACTATGGGGACTGGCATGTCAAAAGTCATTCGAAAATATTAACAAACTTCCACTGGAAGTTCCAAAAGTGTAAATGGCAGCTTTACAGCTTTGTGCCTATAAAGTGTTTTATGAAGGAGCAGCCTGTCGCGTAGAAACGCACTGAACGAACGACCATCACTTCGACGTCGTTCATCTCCAAATTATAATAGAGATTGGTTGATGAATTGATTGAATCATTGAAATGAAGCCATTTGTAATTTACTTTTAGTTTGAACCTGTGATATCAAAAGACACAAGTATAACTCAATTCTTCTTTTCAGTACTGTTTAGTTCTGGGATTCTTCGAGATATACTTCCCTCTCTGTTCCACCCAAATTGTCATGTATCTTGTGGTGACAAAGGTAATTAAAATGACCCCTGTTTGGCGGGGAATTGTTTATTTTCTCACTTTGTTGATTGTCCCAATTGTCACAGCTCATCGATTCACAAGTCACATGACAGGCACGCGCCGTACCCCGATCTTAAAACTTCCGGCGCCACCCCGCCGGTATCACCACGCGCGCGCGATCGGAGATCGTTATCAGTCTGATTCTGCGCTGACAAGCGTCTCAACCAGTTTTCACAATTACAGTTACTGGTTACACATAAATGATAACTGATAAGTTAAATAGAATGATACCCTCCCATCAGGTGATAATGATAAAGAATCCCTTCCTTGTAATGCGGAGTGACTCCTCCTCCAACATCAACCTCTGGATGATTCCAATGTTTATCTACGGAGCAATTGTTCCTGCAGGACCCTTCTTTGGGATGAGCATGTTCATGTTTAGTCCAGAACGGGGCACCTGTACTTTCCAGGTAAATAAAGTAATGTGATAATGTTATCAGGGGAGAGGGATTCTGAATATATGATCATTTTGTAACACTCCCTCCACTCCCTTCCTCAGTTTCATCCCCCGATACTACCCCACAAGCTGTGGATTATGATTTGTACTACTCTCTTTGTGATAGTCCCTCTGATAGTGGTGGTGATCACTTCCATCTACATTATTCACTACGTTAGAAAGAAACAGGCCCAATTCGCTAACAGCAAGGCCTCCAAGGTAAATAGGAATTCCAGAGCAAGTTTAGTTACTGAATAGTACATTAGTACGTGTTCTTGTATTCTTCTTGCCTGAGAGAGAGAGCTAGAAGAGTCAAGAGGTCGACTAGATGATGTCGACTAGATATCATATCATACTATGTAGGATTTTATTATGCCTATAAGTTGTACCTGAAAACTTATAACACGAGACCGAAGGTCGAGTGTTATAAGTACAACAATAACGATCCGAGACCACAGGTCGAGGCAGATTCTTGTACTTTAGTGCACGAGCCTGCGAGTGCCACTAAGTCTAACTACCTCACGAGCCTGCGAGTGATGTAGTTTTACTTTTTGACCGAGCCTGCGAGGTCTAAAAGTGTAAGAATCTGGGACATTATTGTTGACTTCAGGTACAACGAAAATAGGCATAATAAAATTGCATTGTAAAATTTTTTAAACAAGAGTGAGAGGAATATTGAGGGCGTAACAATAGAACGAATTCATGATAAGGTAGCAGGCAGAGAAATCAGTATAAGATAAGATAACGCCAGAGATAGGTATAGTAAAGAGAGCTAGAGTGAGAGATTAGTGAGAGTGAGAGAGATTGAGAATGTGAGGGATCGGGAGTTCGTAACTGTTATCTTGATATCGGTGCTGCAACAACTTGTGAGTGTGACATAAAGAAAGAGAGAGAGAGAGAGAGTTCGTACACGCGTATCTTTCTAAGTGTGACAGAAACAGTGGAGTAAGGAGTTCGAAGTGCAGCGGTGTTATAAGTTTTCATGTATCACTGGGGGTGTTATAAGTGAAAACTTATAACACTGGGGGGTGTTATAAGTTGTACAAGCAGTGCTACCTAAAGAATTATATTATATCTCAAAATTTTACAATGTAGGATTTTATTATGCCTATAAGTTGTACCTGAAAACTTATAACACGAGACCGAAGGTCGAGTGTTATAAGTACAACAATAATGATCCGAGACCACAGGTCGAGGCAGATTCTTGTACTTTAGTGCACGAGCCTGCGAGTGCCACTAAGTCTAACTACCTCACGAGCCTGCGAGTGATGAAGTTTTACTTTTTGACCGAGCCTGCGAGGTCTAAAAGTGTAAGAATCTGGGACATTATTGTTGACGTCAGGTACAACGAAAATAGGCATAATAAAATTGCATTGTAAAATTTTTAAAACAAGAGTGAGAGACAGTTTAGGGCGTAACAATAGAAAGAATTCATGATAAGGTAGCAGGCAGAGATAAGATAACGCCTGAGATCTATAGGTAAAGAGAGTGAGAGATTAGCGAGAGTGATCAGAGAGAGATAAAGAATGTGTGGGTCTGGGAGTTTGTGACTGTTATCTTGATCTCGGTGTTGCAACGGCTTGAGAGTGTGACATAAAGAAAGAGAGAGAGGGAGTTCGTAAATGCTTATCTTTCTAACGGTTTTTAAGTGTGACAGAAACAGTGGAGTAAGGAGTTCGAAGTGCAGCAGTGTTATAAGTTTTCATGTATCACTGGGGGGTGTTATAAGTGAAAACTTATAACACTGGGGGGTGTTATAAGTGAAAACTTATAACACTGGGGGGTGTTATAAGTTGTACAAGCAGTGCTACCTAAAGAATTATATTATATCTCAAAATTTTACAATGTACATTGTAAAATTTTGAGATATAATATAATTCTTTAGGTAGCACTGCTTGTACAACTTATAACACCCCCCAGTGTTATAAGTTTTCACTTATAACACCCCCCAGTGTTATAAGTTTTCACTTATAACACCCCCCAGTGATACATGAAAACTTATAACACTGCTGCACTTCGAACTCCTTACTCCACTGTTTCTGTCACACTTAAAAACCGTTAGAAAGATAAGCATTTACGAACTCCCTCTCTCTCTTTCTTTATGTCACACTCTCAAGCCGTTGCAACACCGAGATCAAGATAACAGTCACAAACTCCCAGACCCACACATTCTTTATCTCTCTCTGATCACTCTCGCTAATCTCTCACTCTCTTTACCTATAGATCTCAGGCGTTATCTTATCTCTGCCTGCTACCTTATCATGAATTCTTTCTATTGTTACGCCCTAAACTGTCTCTCACTCTTGTTTTAAAAATTTTACAATGCAATTTTATTATGCCTATTTTCGTTGTACCTGACGTCAACAATAATGTCCCAGATTCTTACACTTTTAGACCTCGCAGGCTCGGTCAAAAAGTAAAACTTCATCACTCGCAGGCTCGTGAGGTAGTTAGACTTAGTGGCACTCGCAGGCTCGTGCACTAAAGTACAAGAATCTGCCTCGACCTGTGGTCTCGGATCATTATTGTTGTACTTATAACACTCGACCTTCGGTCTCGTGTTATAAGTTTTCAGGTACAACTTATAGGCATAATAAAATCCTACATTATAAGGATCCTAACCCCCCCCCCCCCGTCAGGCAAAAGACCAACAGACAGGTTCGGTTAGAGAGCACCTTCTCAAGACAGTGTTTGTAGTGCTGTTAGTGGTTGTGGCCTATATTGTGTGTTGGAGTATGTTCTTCGTTGTCACCACTGTGGCTTTCTTTGTTGGAGGAGAGGAGGTCATACCGAGGTGATTAGAAAAATAGAACCTTGAATCTTGATCCCTATTAGTATTTGAACAAGTATTTAGTTCTGAAGCAGAATGGGGGGGGGGGGGGGGGCCGGCTGAAGTTTTTGAAGTTTGAAGTTTTCCACCCTACTTTTTGAGTTTTTGAAGTTTTTGAAGTTGACTTCAAAAACTTCAAAAACTTCAAAAACTCTAAACTACTTTTATATGCTATCAGTGACTATTATTACACTTGTTTAGGTTAGTTTCATGCTTAATACATATTGTGGCAAAGTTATCCGTCCTTGTCTTCCCTTTTTCTACCACAAATTAGGATATTTACAATGATTCCTAGCCATGAAATCCATGGCACAATTTGGTGTAAAAAATTTAAATTTTTTGTAAAAACAGATTTTATTTTCATTCTATAACTCAAAAAATTGCCTAGAAAATGCTAAGAAAGTGTTTAAAAGTTATGAAGTAAATTTTCAAAAAATTTTTTTGGGGCCACACCCTTTTTGCCAGTCTCACAAAATGCAAATTTTTTATGAAGGGAGTAGTGAAAAAAATATGGACACCAAAATCATCAGCGGCCTCGAGTTAGTGGGGGTACGTGCCAAAATGAAGTCTCCACCACATCTAATTCGAGGGATAATGGGATATTTTCATAATTTTGTGTGTGCGCATGACTTTTTTTGGGCTAGATCAGTTATATAATGGTTTATGAGTGACTATAGGCTTTTTAAAGGGGTGCATCTTGTTCGGAATATGCAAGTTTATATAAGAGTTATGAAGCAACATAGGGCCTATCTCCAACGGTTTAGGAGATATGAGTTTTTGAAGTTTTTGAAGTTTTTGAAGTTTTCCACCCTAAGTTTCGCTTTGAAGTTTTTGAAGTTGACTTCAAAAACTTCAAAAACTTCAGCCGGCCCCCCCCCCCCCCCCCCCCCCGCAGAATGAACAACTTCTGGTGGCTGGTGCTATCACCCACAAATGCTAACCATCTCTTCTCAACAGGAGTATCCTACTATGGCAGAAAGCCCTACTGATGACTAACAACGCAGCCAACCCGATAGTGTATGTGTACGGAAATAAGAAGATACAGGGTGTGCTACGGAATCTGTGGAGAAAGCTCCGTCGGAAACCCACCGAAAACCTACAATCCCAGGGGGGTCTTTTTACAATAACCGATAAATCGCCCATTTTTACACCGAGATTAGCACAAAGAAAAACAATATTAAAAACTAATGCAACTGTAAGGTTAGAATTAGGGACCAAGGGGACTATAAGAAATGGAGATGTTTGTAAACCAGCAAATGGAAACCAGTCCTCAGATTCTATAATTATCTCGACTAATGCCAATTTGTCAACAGATTCTGCAGCGGTTAAATCGAACTATAATATCATTCAGATTGTAACGTCTCGTGATAGTAGTATTGACTCCCCCTTGTGAAACTGGGTGTAGTCTCTACTGCAGCACTGTAGAGTTGTTTATTTCCTCAAATGAAACTTTTGACTGTTGATAGCTGTGAAATTGATGAGTGTTGAATGTTCAGTAAGAACTGAGAATTAAATGTATACAATTGTGTGTGGGAGACAGGAGTGTGAACTGTGAGTGTCAATTTAAAAACAAAGGCAAAATTATTAACTTGTTTGAATGTACTTTATTTGTGCTACCCTTTTACAAACTCTAAACCAAATTGTTTAATTCTTCACCCCCAGGGATACCTCTTGGCACGTCTATCAGCCATTAAATCACGCCTTGCATTCCCATTTACCACCCTCAACTTCCTGTCCAGAATAGTCAATGTGGGCGGGTAAATAGCCCCGGCAGCCCTTGCCAGCTCTCCTCTTGTCCCTCCCTCTCTAAACGGCACCCTGAACCATGTTACTGGCAAGTGTTCTGAGTATTTTCTGAATGAATCCTCGTCCACATCACGTGACACTACGATAATGTAAAACCTTTTGCCACGTTTCCTGTTAATCTGATTGTAGACGCTGGTAAGGGCCGTGGTGAAATAACGACAGGGAAGACACCATTGGGAGGTGAAGTACAGGGCGAAATGTGTTATAGTGTATCTGGAGGGGTGGGTCAGGGTGGAGAGTAATGTTTCATTGCCGTGCCCGTCCAGGAGTATAGGTCCTAGGATGGAGGTGAAATTAGGACTTGAGGCGGCAGTTGTAGGGTGGTGTTGTGAGGTAACATAACATGGTGTCAGGATCAGGAGGAATAGAATAACCGTCATGAGACGTACTAAACACTTGTCCCCTGTAACTTGTAATACACAGTGAGAGAGGGGATACTTGATAGTTGATAGTCCCAGAAACTTGTTGAGGGTGGAACAACAAACACACTGATACAAGGATGGTAGTGTTTGTGTGTGATTGCGATATCGATTGAGAGAGAGAGGTGCCAGGTGTTGTGTTGATTCCAGGGAGGGGGTGTTTGTGACAAATGCGGGTTGAGAGGTGAGATATTTCGCACAGCTGTGTGGGGGTCTGATTATCGAGATTGTATGGAAATGAGCTATGGGGTATATTCTAATGTGGGAGACAAAGGGGGAGACTGAGATCTCAGTATCTCAGTGAGAGGGGACATTATTATCATGCTGAGTAGTTCCCCAATATTCTTGTTGTTTGGAGAACTTATAAAAGTCGGAGTTTCGTGTGTTTCTGAACAATACAAATAGGGGCTATATTACACAATATTGTATACACACGCTCACTCTCAGAAAATTTGGTCTTGCACGAACATCATGCACTAAAACGTCTCTCCCTTTTCACTCTCAGAACGTGACATCCAAAACACCGCCCTATTCCTTGTTTTAAAGGGCAACTGTTACATCTACAACATAAAGGGCAGGTCGATGTTCTTCTCTCCAGTTCCAAAGTAGGCTGATCCGAATTTCCTGGTGCCGGGCACGTGGTAGAAGTTGTATCTGAAATGAAGAAGATTTGTAAGAAATGGGCTTATCAAAGAGAGCAGAATACTTTAGTCTGGCTGTGAGTAACATGTAACACGTTCCATTGTCCCTTTCAACTTACCCTAACCAAAGTAGACTCTTCAGTACAACTAGGCCGGACCCTCGCTCTTGGTGGAGAGACCAGCATCCCTTGGGCAGATCATGCTCAACGTGCTCCAGAAAATCAATGCTAGGGTCCAACGTAGCCTGATAAGAGGGAAGGAGATTAGCAATGAGTAATCTGAGTTTCTTCGGGAAGGGAATTGGAAGACCTGGACTAAATAAATACATATGACATTTTCACTTCACCTTTGCTAGAAGGTTGATTTTGTCTGTGCTAGGGGTAGTTTTGAAGTGGAAGTAAGAGGATAGTTTCACGCAGTCGAGGTTGTTCAGCCCCTCGAAGCTTCTGTTCGTTACAATCTTTCCGGTGGCTGTCTTGACATAAGATCCTCGGGGGACGATGTGCACATCTCGATCGATTTCATCAATGACCGCAGCAAGCCTGTCCTCTTCCTTGACCAGAACCTGAAGGGATAATTGTGATATTTAGGGGTCGTGTGTGTATGTGATGATGCGGCGGGTCAGTTATTTTCTCACGACAACAACAGTTGCCAAGGACAACCGCGCGCGCAGCAATGACAATGAAAACTTTCTACTGTTGCCCTCCTTCGCGCGCGACAGTACCATCTGAAACGTTGCAAACTCTGATGGGAGGTTTGATCTTGCACACGAATGTGCAATATTCGTTGGTAGTTCTTGCCTAGCGATGCAATGTTCGCTAGTATGCAAGAGCTCGTGTCTCTTGTAATATGCAATCATCAAGTTAATGAACTAACAGGTTTTCACGAGATTGAAAACTAACCGTGTTAGTCTCCTCTTCTGCTTCCTCTCCCTCTCCCACGACCTTCATGTCAATGTACTCATACTCATAGGTGGGGTCTCCAATGAATCTGCCACTCAGACTGCGGCACATCTGGGCCCGGGAATCAGCTAGGATAGGCAGCATACACCACTTCATACAGTCCTGGCTGAGAGAGGGGAAATGAGGGTTAGATGTAATTGTTTTCATCGGTTTATGAGACTGCACAGACATCAAATCTCTCTTCATTAGCAGAAGGAACAGACAATAAAACCAGGATATATCAACATTTCTTTCATTTCACTAACCTGTAAAGGAACTTCCTCTCGCCAAGCTCATTACCCCGGCCAACTCCACATGCAATGAAATAGCTCTCCTTAATTCCAACAATCTTGCCCCACAGTTGGACCTTGTGGAACTTCTGAGCGTTCTGAAGGAGAACTAGGGAAGTCTGGAGGGCAGCCTTCTGTTCGGTGCTCAGCACAATTCCAGAACTGGCCAGGTTCTCAATACTCTGTGTTAGACCCTCGCTGTCCATATCTAGCTAGGGGAGATGGTAGGAGAATTAAATTGGGGAATAGAACAATATGGGAATGGGATGGAGAGTTTGGGGTTTTTTAGTTGAGGGAGGTACAAAACAGAAGATAGACAAGGTAACTAAAAGTTTGCACTGCAAAGGCTAAATAATTAAAAGAAGAATAAAATCACAAACACAACATACAAATTTTAGCACCCAAGCTTAGAACAAAAAGAATTTGAAAGCTCCCCTTTTATTCACCTCAACAACTATTTATTTTTACAGCAATCTGATTTACAAAACCTCTCCCTAACTTCCCTCTTCCCTCATCCCTCGTTTTTCAAAATGCAAATTCAGGGTCCTGTTCGTTAAAACTGAGTTCCTGACTCCACTGATACAACTGGGACGCTTCATTCTCCCAATCTTCCTCGTCTGACACAGTAACATTGAGCTCAGGAAAGTAGCTCGGTCCTGACTCCTCCTTCCCAGTGTAATATGTTGTGTTCCCGTTATTTGAAAAGTCTTCGTGGCCATATAAACGTCTCATTCTGGCCACCCTTCTCTTGGCCTGTTGTGACCGCCTTGCTGAGTCGGACCCTGATGTGGCCTTCTTTTTGTATGCCAACAATCTCCTGAGACAATCATACTGAGCAGGCTGGCTGTGTGAAGGGAGAGATCTGATGGGCAGGGTAGGGAACTCAGATCTCAGTCTATCAGACCTCTTCCCTGACTTGATATAATCCACAACGTCATACATGACGTCACGTCGTGTCAAGTTCTCTAGTGTTAACTCTCTCCACTGGTTGTGACGACCACCAAGATAGCTCGGCAGCTCATCCTCGTGGGATTGAAGGATCATGAAATCTCGGAGTGTGGCCACATCCATCTCGTCTGTGATAGCGGAACACTGGGCTGCGTCTGATATCAGTTGATCATAATATCGCCGATTCCCCATTAGTTTTAGAGCGTCTCGGGCTGCATCAGAGTCTGCTTTTATCATCTTTTTACCAGAAATATATTTTGATGAGGAGCTTCCAACACGAACAAAAACTTTAAACATGACAATCGGGGGAAACTCTTCCCCGCCAAAACGGAAACGAACTTTGGCTGACATCGTAGGGTCGTTGAGAACTTCGGCTTCTTTTGGGTTTAGTTTTTTGAGGACCTCGTTCGTGACAGAGTTTTCAGCGCTACAAATTGATCGTTTTAACACTTTGAACATTCGACGATCTCGAAAGGAACACCACGCACGCTCAATCATACGGATAGCTTGTTGTCTTCGAAGGTTAATCTGGGTGTCATCTGAGAGCTGGGACTTGTAATCCTCGTCGTCATCCATTCTAAAAAGTGGTTCACAGTAGGATCAACGAGGTTCTAAAAAGGGGTGTCTACAATCTGCTTAACAAAGTCTTTATTTACTAAAATGAATTGCACAATTTATAAGTTTATTTCATGTAAAATGTTCTGTTCCAGATTTCACGACAAATTCTTTAGAAGGTAACATCATTCATCATCATGGTTTTTGTTGTGACAATGTCTTTCAACCACTTCTCCCGGAAAACAGTCTTGCCGGGCGTGTGAATCAATCGTTGGGCCTCAAGCACATATGTCACCTCTGCTTCCGCTTTAGAGGTATCAATTGTAAAGAAGACGGCTGCGGTTGCGGTAGGAATGGGCTTTCGTCGTGTCGGGATGCTCCATTTTACTCTGTAACAATAGAATCATTAAAATTATATTTACATTATGGTCTTAAATGATCAAACACAAGTCAATCTTTAGGACAAAGTTTTACCTGAACAGATGTTTGTTATCAACTTTCTCCAGAAAATCAATGCAGTACAGCCAGCATTCGTGTACTCCCCAGCTTTTCACAATTTCATCGATGACTTTGATGGCAGACTCCTCGTTGATTTCACTCGATTTCACCATTTTAAAGTACTGCAACACGCTTACATCAGATAAAACTAGGGAAGTGAAGGCGTTTGTTTGAACTCCAGCATTGACATAATATAAGTTGATGAGATAAGTGATCAGAGGCAAAGCTAGGCTCAAGGCTGTCAGTTATGTGCCCAAGGGAACTTAAAAATACATATGCTACAGACCCCTTACCCCGCAGTGCGGGATAAGGCAGCGCTTTTCGAGATAGAAATAATTTTTACTAAATTTTGACAAAAACCACCGAAAAGTGAAGAGATTTTTGGAGAAATTCACAGTGCGCGGCTTAAATAGAGCTAAAATTCGGCATCGCTTTGATCATTTTATTCGCGTGTTCCATTTTGCGCGCAAATTTGTATCGCAGTTATGATTTTTCGCGTCGATTTTGTTCAAACTCACTCAACCTCAAAGCGTCAGTTTTTCAAAAAAAGTCCTGTTTTCTTTTTCTGGAGGTCGTGAAATGTTCTTTTCTGAGCCCTTGTCAGCTGACTCAGCTGTCCGCCGATTAAAAACTTTGTAGTTTGTACTATCCCGCACTACCTCTGTTTCGCTGATTTGCATCTTAAAACGGTGGTTGCTCGGTCTCCTTTCCCCGCTGATTACTTTCATCAACTTTCATCAACTACAACGTAAAACTATTTATTGAGGCGGCACCCCCCCTCAATTGTTTCAGTCGTATGACCCTACTCTGATCGGAGGAAGCTGATTACAAATATGACTGCAACAGCTGTAGTGCAACCTGAAAAGTCGGCTGACAAGAAGTCGAAAAAAGAGCCTGTGAGGACTGTGATACCTGAATTCCTGTTGGCCGAAGCACCTCCCCGCGCCAAAGCGGTACTTGAGTTCTACAACAAGCTGGAATGCAAGGTGGACGCCATGTTGAGCGAAGTTATCATCAAGATCAAGTCCAAGTTTAGTGCAGCGTACATCGAAGAACTTGCTACCTACCTATCTCTAGACATTCGGCAAACTGATAATGACAAGGGCTACAGAAATATTCCCGTCTTGATTCACCGCTGTATTCTGAAAATCAGATCATATACCCCGAGCACGTGCGGGGTCTGCTTGGAAAGTTACTGTGTCGAGAAAGACACTGTACCCGTTTTCACCTGCTGGATGTGTTTCCAGGGAAGCCACGACTGTGAAGGAGTTGCCAAAATTTTCTCCACCCTGTACTCAATCACTCAGTCACTGACGGGATTAAACTGGACCTGCCACTCCTGCACCGAGAAGAATAGTCTCGATCTTATGTCGAGGATACCTGTTATCCCGGGGAAGGACGACCCGGTGATAGTGCCAGACGAAATCGCCGATCC
The DNA here is from genome assembly GCA_020137815.1 of Hormiphora californensis. NCBI lineage: Eukaryota > Metazoa > Ctenophora > Tentaculata > Cydippida > Pleurobrachiidae > Hormiphora > Hormiphora californensis. Next base: position 661,227 of record CM035356.1, on the reverse strand, counting down.
CCCTGGCATTGCTGCAGAAGTTGTAGCTGAAGAGGAACCAACTGGGGAATCTTCTAAGTCCCCTTGTTCATTCCTGGCAGAAGGCTACTGCAGGCACGGGATATCCGGGAAAAAGGAAGTGAATGGGAAAACCTGCCGTTTTACCCACCGTAAAGTCTGCAGAAAATTCAAACTGTACGGATCTCACTCACGTCATGGGTGTAAGTTGGGTGCAAAGTGCTCAAAACTGCATCCAAAATTATGTGAGGGCTCACAGCGGAGAATGAAGGAGCGGCAGTGCCTAAACCCTGATTGCCCACATCTCCACCTCAAGGGTACACGAAGGAAAGTGGAAAACCCTGAAAGGAGAGAACGACAAGAAATTGCCAGGCCAACACCGAAAACTAGCACTCATACTAATGGTCATAGAGATAAAGTGCATGATGAAAACCTCCCTCTCAGCGGCTCACCATTACGACCAGTTTCGCAGCAAAATCCCGAACACCTACAATCGGGTTTTCTGAGCATTGTCTTGAAGGAGGTCCGGAATGCGAGAGAGGAGTCACTGAGGCAAGCAGACAGAATGGAAGAAATTCTCTCCCAGCTTGGTCCCACTCACAACGAGTCAATGCTGCACAACCAGCTGGCCCACCATTTACAAGTACACCCGCCAGTACAGTACACTCTACCCACAGGAATATCAATGACTCAAGGAGTACATCGGCAACTGCCGACCCAAATACTTCCCTCTCAAAGATCATTCTACTAAATGGGAGGAGTATTTCACCAGCCGCTGGGGGGAACACTCGGTGGAAACTCCCGTTCATCGAGGCTGTTTTGCTCAACAACCCAAACTCACCACCAACAGTTGCCCTTGCAATAACTGAGTCATGGTTAAAAAACTACATTGCAGACGCCCAAATCAAAATGCAGGGATACAGCACCTTCCGTTCTGACCGTCCTGACCGGAAAGGAGGAGGTTGTGTTCTATACATTCGTGAGGACATCCCGGTCAGCTATGCATACTCATTCAGTGACCGAGAATGCAGTCTGGTATTGGCTTTTAGTAAAGCTAAAAACATGTTGTTTTCCTGTGTTTACCGTCCCCCTGAATCATCTGACCAGTCCTTCATCACAGTTATGAACGATCTCCAAGATAAAATTGATCTCCTGTCCAATGAAAGGAGCCCTGAAATGTTTATCATGGGCGATCTAAACTTGCCATTGTTCAACTGGAAAGAAGAATCCCTACCGTCAGCTGCTGCTAACATAGCAGCCTATCAACGAACTGTAAACTTCATCGAGGAAAATTTCCTGACACAGGTCGTAGACAAACCAACCAGAGGCAACAATATTCTGGATGTTGTAATGACCAACTCACCACAATACGTATCAACTGTGACAACCGAAGAGACGAAGATCTCTGACCACAGAATAGTTGACTGTACCCTGGTGATAAACCCCCTAATGGAGACAGCAGACACCATCAAAAAGTGGGACCACATGAGTTTCCGAGGGTTGGACATTCAAAAAGCCAATTTTGAAGAGATGAATGTGGACATTGCTTCTGTTGATTGGGACGAACTGCAGACATTATGTGAAGAGTCTGGAGACCCTGTTGGTGACAAATTCAAAGAACTTTTCATCCTAACCGTTTTGCAAATCACCATCAAACACACCCCTCAGAAGATTCAGCGGAGGAAAATCAGCCCCTTGGAACCACTGAAAAGGAGAAGGCGGAAGTTAAAAGCAAGACTTGGAGCAATGTCTTCTGTCAACGTTAACATCTCAAAAACTGAAGAACTCCAAGACGAACTCACAGCACTTGAGGACAAGATACAGAACGCTGTAGATGAATCAATCGAAAAGAAGGAACACAGCGCCATTAAGACGATCAAGGAGAACCCACGATATTTCTTCTCCTACGCTAAACGACTTTCAAAAGTTAAATCGAACGTCGCCCCCCTCAAACGTGATGACGGAACACTCACCACGGATAATACTGAAAAGGCGGAACTTTTGCAAAAACAGTACTGCCGTGCCTTTAGTGACCCAGACGGTGGAGACTTGCTGAAAAGTCTATCTTGGGTTGAGGATAGTGTTGCGATTTTAGAGGATTTCATTTTTACCTCTGAGGACATCAAAGGAGCTCTCTCTGAGCTTGATCCTACTTCTGCTGGACCAGATGGTGACATCCCTGCTAGAATTCTCAGTGCTTGTAAAACCACTCTCGCTGTACCACTCTTTCTTCTTTGGGAGCGATCCTTCGAAGAAGGAATAACACCCCCTAACCTCAAAAAACAGTACATCACACCAATCTTCAAACGTGGTGATAAAACTCTCGCTGTTAACTACCGCCCTGTCTCGTTGACTTCTAACTTGCTGAAAACATTTGAGCGAGTTGTACGAAACAAGTTGGTGGAACACCTGGAAAGTAACAACCTCATACCAGATAGCCAACATGGATTCAGGAAGCAACGGAGCTGCCTCACACAGCTACTCGATCACATGGATGGAATTTTTCGAGAGCTAAACAGCGGGAACGAAGTTGATGTTATTTATTTGGACTATTCAAAAGCCTTCGACCGTGTCAACCATACCATTCTCATCGCCAAGCTAGAAAAGCTAGGCATTAGAGGGAAAGTACTAAGGTGGATAAAAGACTTCCTTACTGGTCGGTACCAAACAGTTACTGTTGACGGTGAAAAATCGAACTTTGAGCTAGTTAAAAGCGGGGTCCCTCAAGGGACTGTACTTGGACCAATCCTTTTTATCATCTACGTAGCTGATCTCCAAAGCCAAGTGATACACAGTAAAATCAGAACCTTTGCGGATGATACAAAACTCCAAAAGAGCGTCAACTCGGAAACATCAGGGGCAGAAATGCAAGAGGATCTTCAGCGGGTGGTGGAATGGTCGGCAGCCAATTGTATGACACTCCACGAGGACAAGTTTGAAGTCATTCACTACACCCTGAATAAAACATTCCTTCTACGGGAACTGCCTTTCACTCATGAGTTCAGCTCTTACGAGACACCAGCCGGCAACGAAATACAACCAGCGGATACTGTGAAAGACCTTGGCATCATTCTCTCAAACAGTGGCTCTTGGACAGACCATGTCATGAGGATTTCTTCAGAAGCACGAAGGATGGCTGCCTGGGCACTGAGAGCGTTTAAGGACAGATCAGTCACCACTATGCTGACACTCTACAAGTCACTTATAAGGTGCAAAGTAGAATACTGTTCTCCCCTCTGGTCCCCCTACAAGATTGGGGACATTCAAGCTCTGGAAAGTATCCAGAGACAGTTCACCAGAAGGATCGAAAACATGGCACAGTTTGACTATTGGGAAAGGCTGAAAATGTTAAGACTGATGTCATTGCAACGTCGCAGGGAGCGATATACGATAATACAAATGTGGAAAATCTATAATGGTGCAGCACCAAACAGCACGAATACCCGGTTTTACCATCATCAACGGCTCGGCATCCGAGCTGAGGTACCTACCCTATACAGTGGAGCACAGAAGTCATTCTCAACAAAATACTTCCACTCCTTTACTGTGAGGGCCGCTCGGTTATGGAACACATTACCGAAAGAGGTTAATACAGCAGTGACCTTAGACACGTTCAAGATCCTGCTGGGCCGTTGGCTGGACCACTTCCCTGACAATCCACCTGTGAAGGGTTATTCTACCCGGAACAACAATTCTATCATGGACTGGGTTTTGGAGGTTCGAGCAAAAGGGGGATGCTGAAAGACTGACACCGTTTACGATTCTGTAATGAAGTTTATTTATCAAGTTTATCAAGTTTTACTGAAAAGTGAGATCACCTCGCGGGTGACAGGCACTTCGCACTCTTATTTTAGATTCGCTTTTTGTTTTGTCCGTGTTTTTTGGTACAATTGATCATTGATTAGATCGAGGCTTTGTCTTTGTCCAAAGAATAACTATAAGATATGGAGATATCGAGTGAAGGCAGTGCAATGATTGGTTCTTAGGCTTTCGTTTGAAACTTTAGAGAAACGACATTAACTCTACAATCAGGACGGCAAACTTCGCTGTACATACTTTCTTTCGAGAACCTAAAAGTCACACTTGGAGACTTCCTTGCTACCATACCAGACTTTCCACCTGTCAGAGGATACTCGAGCCCTAGAGATAACTCCCTTGTTGCCCTGCTCACTGAGGGGAAGTAGTTCACTCATATAGGGCATATCATTTTATTACGCGGAAGCTCTGCTGAGTGCGTTGTATTCATTTGTTATGTATAGTAAAACTTATTTGTAATCTTGTAATCTTGTAATATTTCGTAACTAGCTAAACAATCTTCACTCTAGGCTATGGACAATGATGGGAATCATGTCATAGTCTCCGATAATGGAACTGGGGTGAGTAATGAAACACAGTGTTGTTGTTTTAACGATTTGTCTCTGTTCCTAACCTCCTCTAAAATGTAAGGGTAGGATTTGCTATTGTCAAATATTGGAAATCAGATTGAATAACAACAATACCACCCATTCAGTACGTAAAGTGTGGTCATGCGGGGAAGAACTTCCCAGAGCATGTGTTCCCAGCCATGGTGGGACGACCCATCATCCGGTCTAGTGCTAAAGTGGGCGACATTGAAATTAAGGTAAAACACCAGGTTTTAATTTAGTGTCATTACTGTAAATAATTAAATGATATTGTTGATAGATTATGTTGATGTTCCAACAATTGATCTGAACCTTCCCCAGGACCTGATGATTGGTGATGAGGCTGCACAGTGTCGACAGATGTTGGAAATCAAATACCCAATGGAAAATGGAGTTGTCAAATCATGGGACGATATGAAGCACTTGTGGTCACATACATTTTATGATAAAATGAAGATTGATACAAAAAATGCAAAAGTACTGTTAACAGAACCTCCTCTAAATCCCAAGAGCAACCGGGAAAAGATGGTAGAGGTATGTAATTCAAATCAGAAATCGAGAGCCCTTCTTGTACAATGTACATACAAAGTTATGTGTTCATTGTGGACATGAATTATGAAGGGCTCTGTACATGCTGAGAAGTATGCATTGCATTTCTAACATCTCTTTTTACTTCAGATTATGTTTGAAGAATACGGATTCAAAGGAGTGTACATTTCCATTCAGGCTGTGTTGACGCTCTATGCACAAGGTAACACTTCCGTGTCGAGCATTATGCGTTGTGTCGCATAGTGTGGTGAGAGAGGGGAGAGAGGAGAGAGAGAGAGAGAGAGAGAGAGAGAGAGATAGAGAGAGAGAGAGAGAGAGAGCGACAGAGAGGAGGAGAGTGGGCTTTTATTTTAAAAATTTGAAAATTGGAAGGGGGGTTTTTGAGTCAAAATTGAAACCCTTGGTGTTGGGTTGGGTTTTAAAACATTTGTCCTTTTTAAACCTCCCTAAAAATTTGAAAAAGGGGGTAGGATTTTTGGCCTTTTTTTCCAAAAAAATTGAAAAAAATAAAAATTGTTAACAAAACCACCCAAAACCCCAAGGAAAGGGGAAAAAAGGGGTTTAGGGGGAGAATTCCCAGAAATGGACCCTTTTTGGGGGGGGACAAAAAAAATCCGGTTAGTGAAAAATTGGGGACTTTGAAATAAGGGGTTTAAACCAAGGTTTTAATTTTTTTAAAATTCTTTTTTAAAAATTAAGATTTGTTTTAAAAGGGTTTTTAGGGTTGGATCTTTCCCAAACCTTGTTGCCCCTTTCCCCAAAAAGGGAACCTTTGTGTTGGTTTTTGGGTGCCCCAGGGGGGGGAAGTTTTTTTGGGAAAAAAAAAGGAAAAGGATTTGGAAAATAGGAGAAGAAGAAAAGGGAAACAAGAAAAAAAAAATTAAACCAAAAAAATCCAAAACCCTTTTAACGGGAACCCCCCTCAAAGGGCCAAGATCCCCCCGGAAAAGGGGGAGAGAGTTAAAACAAAACCCAAAATCGAGACCCCCCTTTTGGGGCCAAGACAAACAAAGGGGAGGTTTTTGGGCAGAAAAAAAGGCCCGAAACAGGAGAAAGGGTTTTTCTAAAAAACCAAAAGTTTAGGGAAGAAAAAAGATTAAAGGAGGAAGAGGGGAGAAAAGGAAATGAAAACCCGTGGGGGGGAAAAGGGGGATAGGGGGTGAAAGGGGAAGAGGTAAGGAAAAAAAGAAAAGGAGAGGAACCAAAGGGAGAGACAGGGAAAAAAAAAAAGAGACCATTGGGAAAGGGGAATTAGAGAAAGGGAGGGAGGGGAGGGAAGAAGAAAGAAGAAAAGAAAGAGAGGCCCGGGGAAGGAAAAAAAGGGGGGCCCCGAGAATGACCCCCAAATTTCGTGAAGCTTTTCCCAAAAATTTTTATTTCGGCATTTTCCTTCACTCGTGCGCCGTTGGCCGGGGCGAGTTTTGGAGCGCATTTGGTGTCCCCCTTGGAGAACCGCGCCGAAAGGGGGGGATTTGGCCCCACCTCCCACCCCTCCAATCGGTTTCCCCCGGGAAAACGGGGTCACAAGGAGTCCCTTTTTCCCCCCCCCTTTTCCCCCTTTTCCCCGTTTTCCAGGCCCCGTTTTTGGCCGCGCTGAGCGTGGCTTTGTATTAAAAATAAAAAAAAAAAATCAAAAAATCCAAAAACCCCAAAAAAACATTTCTTGCTAGGCGGCCCACAGTGTAACGACCCCAAATATTAGGGTTCCTACCCCCTTTTCCCCGGCTCAGGGTTACCAGGGAAAACGGGATTTTTCCACCCAAACTGGGGGCCCCCCCAAATGCCCTTTTATTCAACCCCACAAACCCAATCCGTTTTTAAATTCCATTTAACCCCCAAAACCAATTTTTTTAAACCCCCGCCCCCGGGGAGGAAAAGGACTACCCCGGGTTCCGAAAAGATCGATTCCCCTTTTTCCCAGAGAGGAAAAAATACCCCCCCTTCCGGAGGGGAAATTTTACCCCCCCCCCCCCCCCCCAAAGGAAAATTTTTAAACCCCCCCCTGTTTTTCCCGGAAAAATGGGGGGTTTACCAAAAACCCCCCGTCCCTGAGAGGATATTTTTTACCCCGTTCCAGGGGATCGATTACCCGCCAGAGAGGAAAGGGAAAAGCCCCTTTTTCCGGAAAGGGGGGGGTTTTGGGGGGGCCCCGGGGGTTTCCCCTTGGAGAGGATAGTATTTACCCCCCCCCCCCCCCCCCCAAAAAAAATGTTGGGGTTTACCTTTTCCTGGGGAGGGAAAAGAACCCGGGCCCTGAAAAAGGATAGTTTTTACCCCCCTTCCAAGAGGACGTTACCCATTTCCGAGGGGAAAATTTTGCCCCCCGTTCCGGAGGTTTAGTTTTCCCCCGTTCCTAGGGGTGGTTTTACCCCCCCCCCCCCCCCCAAAAAGATTTTTCCCGGTTCCTGAGAGGATATTTTAACCCGGCCCTGAAGGAAATTTTAAACCCGGGCCCCTGAGAGGATATTTTTAACCCTTCCCCGGAGCTTTACCCATATTAAATACAAAACCCCCAAAAACGCGAAAGTGTGGGTTTGGGTGCTGAAAAGCTGAAAGGAGGGAGGGGAAAACCCATCTACAAACGGCCCAAAAATGTGGCGGGGGGGTTTCTTTTACCGCTTTTGAAACCGGGTGGCGGGGTGTTAAGCCCCCCAAAAACCGGGGGCTCTTTTTCAAAAAACCGATGACATTTTATCACAGTGTTTGGGTTTTTGAAACTCCCCCCCAAAATTACCATCTTTTCACTTTAGTACAAACCCCCTTAAACCAAGGGGGCCCTGGGTCAAAAGAAAAATAAAAAACCCAACCCCGCCCCCCCCGGGGGGGCTACTACAGCCGAAAAAACCCAGGCCACCCGGTTTTCCGGGAAGGGGCTCAAAACCCCCTAGGGAAGAAAAGGGGAAAACCCCCTTAAACCGGGTTTCCAAACTTAAACCAGTTAAAGATAAAAGAAAAAATTGGACACATGGAACACCGGAAAGGAGAATGGGTTTGATCAGGGGGAAGGCTAGCCAAGGTAGGGCAGCAAAATCGGGCCAAAATAACCCCCAAGTGGACCTCCCCGGTAAATGAAAACCTGCGGGCCCGGGCCCCCCTGGCCAAGGGGGGAACACCGACCCCCCCCCCCCACCACCACCCCCACTAGAGCGCCAGGGAAACAAAAGGGACCACTGTTTTTGAACATTCCCGCTCTTTTTTTCATCCACTCGTACTCACCCCCGGGAAAAAAGGGGAGGAGTATGGCCCCAAGTGGGGGAAAAGGTGGAAAGAAAACCCTCCCCTTTCGAAGATGATGACCCTTTTAAGACCCCAAATTTAGAATCTAAAAATCAGTGGGGAAACCCCTTTCACCACAGAAGCTGATGGAAATCAAACAGGGGGCCTACCCCCGTGAAAAAAAAACTGAAGGGGGCACGACGGGCTGGCTAGAAGAAAAACCCACCCCCAAAACCCTTTTAAACCCCCCAAAAACCCATGGAAGGGAAAAAGGGCCATCCCAAAACCCGGAAATCGGGGAGCGGGTTCAAGAAAAATTTAATCAAGGAACCAAGCCTTTAAAAGGGTCACGGCCCGGGGGCCCGCCCCCTGGGGGAAAAACGAGTGGCAAGGACCACCCCCACCCGGGGAAATCAATTTTTTGGGAAACCCCAGACCTTACCCTTTTGAACCCAAACTATGATGGCTGTACCCCGGGGGCCGGGAGCCCCAAGGGGCAGTGGGAAAACCTATTTAAAATACCAGAAACCCTCCCCAGAAAAAACAAGCCCGATGTGGCTGCCCCGATTTAAAAAAAGTGTTCCCAAAATTGCTCAGACCATCCAGGCTGACCAAAATTTACAGGGGACCACCCAGAATTCCAAACTACTGAAAAAATTAATATTTTCTTTGGAGTTTTTTATTTTCGCCTTTTTTTTTTGGCGGGAAAAACCCGGGAAAAAATTTAAATTTCCCGCAAAAAATATTTTGGACGTTTTTTTACAAAAATCGTGCAAAATTTGGTATGTGACAAGGGATTCAGTAGGATTTGAAACCAAATTAAATTGACCCTTTTTTCTGTCTCACCCCTTTTTTTGGGTATCTTTTAGGGGCCAATCAGCAATGAGAAAATGCCCCCTTCCATTGGTCAAACGCCAAGCAGGTTGGTGTTCATGGAAAATGATGACTCCCAAAATTTTGGGCGTTTTTTTAGACAATAACTGGGGCCCGGGGAAGGGGGGTAGCAGGGGTTAGCAAAAAATTAAAATCGCAAAAATAGAAAATTTTGATCGAATCGCAAAAATTTAATTTTCCCTCGAAAATATCTAGTTTAAAATAGATACATTTGAAGATCCCACCCCTTGCCCAAGAAGGGGGCTAAAAGAAAGTAATAGAGGAGGTCAAACAGAGTTTGCTAGCGAAGGCCGGAAAGAAAGACGATCCAAGAAGAAGCAGCAAAACCTTGGGTGACAAAAACCGTTTTTAGAAAAACCAGCGCAACTTTCCCGAAAAATTGGAGAAACGAGGATCCCGACCCCTACCCCCCTGAATCTAAACCAAGGACCAGACGGGGAACTTAAAACTTGGGAAAAACCAAAATTGGGGAAATTTACGTCGGGCCCCAACACTGAAGCGGGGTGGGTTTGATACATCCAAGGGGAAACTTTTAGGCGGGGCAACCCAGCCCCGAGGAAATTTCCCGATCCCCACGGAAAAGTGTTTCCCCCTGTGAAGGGGAAGCCCCAAATGGGCGTCCCCCCGGTTTTAGATGGCCCTGCAAAGGGCCCTTTTGGATCAAGCACAAAAACTTTTCCCTTTTACGGATAGCTAGCTGCTCAATGAAAATTTTTACGCCAGGCCCCGGAGGGGTGACTGAAGGGAGGAAAAATCCCCTGATGAAAAACCCCAAGAAAGGAATGAGCGATCCGGGGAAATTCAGACCCCTAAACCCCCTCCCAAAACCCCTAAGTTATAACAGGAAGCGTGAAGAGAAAATTACCCCACCCCGACGGAAAAAGGCTCTTCCCTGAAAAGCAAAAAGGGGTTTCCCCAAGAAGAAACAGGGGATGTAAAGAAAAGTTTGCAATCGACCCAAAATTATCCCACGTCTTTCAAACGTAAAAAAGTTTTCTCTGTATAGTCCCCACAAAACGACTATCAAAAGGCATTGACTCTATTCCCCACTTGGATCCTAAGTAAAAGGGGATGTCAGATAACCCTTTAGATAATCCCACCATTTGAATCATCGTTCCAACGTGTGTTGGTTAAAAAGTCCAACTGGGTCGCCTTAACCAAATAAACCCCCAAGAGAGGCCCTCTTTCCCAAAAGACCGGCCCCTCCCCATTCAATTTATTTCGGGCCCGATCCCCCCTTTTCCAGGGTCCCAACTAAAAACCCAAAGGAAAAAGGCTAACCATAAAACAACCCAGAAAGGGGTCTAGATACCGATATTAGTATTAACCACCCCCCCCCATACTGGGAAACTTTAAACTGGTTTCCAGCTCAAAAAAAAGGACCTTCAGCAGGGTCTTAGCAGTCACTGGAAGTTTTGCACTGAATCAAAATGTCCTTTGGTTTGTCCCAAATGCGGGCTCTGACATTTTGGACGGGGTCAGAAGTCGGTGCGGGGAAAAAAGCCTCCCCAAAGGGAGACAGGGAAAACCCGAAAGGGGGAAGATTGGGGGGCATTTAAAACTCGGGATCCTGGGGGTTTACCGTATTCTTATCAAAAAATGAAAACAAAAGGGCAAAACTGAATACATGAGAGTTTTTAAAAAAAACTACTGTCCTCGAGCCCGCAAGGCAAGAACCCCCACACGCATCAAACTGGGCAATACCGTGATCCGTTCGGGGGCCGGAAAAAACTGGGCTGGTCCACTTCCCAAACCAGTGGATAGATATGAGAAATAGGGAAACCTGAGAAAAGGGTCATCAAGAGCAACCTTTACATTGACCGGCTGTAATTTTTTGCAGGAAACTGGGGGGAAGGGGTCTCCGCGGGGTTGAAGATGTCGGGGAAGGAAGAGACAGGGGCTCGTGCATTCTTCACCAAGGGCCACGGACCCCAAGATCTGCCCTCCCCAAGGCGAAGCAGACTGAGGATTGCTCACGGGGCCCCCAGAAGAGAGAAGCCCTGAAGGAAAAAATTACAAAGGGGGAACTTTGGAGAGAAATGGAAGAGCAAAATGCTAAAATGGAAGATTTCCGAAACAAAATGGAAGAAGGGGGGGGGCCACCCTGGGGTTAACCCGGGGCCCGGCTCAAAAAAAAGAGAGCCTCAAACAAAATACCGAAGCCCATGTAAATTTTCGGCCCCCCCATCAAGCCATTTTGCACGAACTGGATTTTTAAACTTTCCATAGAGAAAGAGCAAGGAGTGAATGGAAGTGCCCTATCTGTAAAAGAACACAACGATCGGGGAACACCTCCTAAAACGGATGCCCCGAAACTCGCCAAAGGAGACTATAACCCCACACCACGATCGAGTTTCTGGGCCCCCCTACCATGGGGTGGCAAAGACTCGGATTTCCTGTGGGAAACAAAAATGGTTTGGGGCCCCTATGCAGAAAAGTGCTCGAGGGAAAGAGAACGAAGTCCCCTGGGGGGGTTCCCCATACAGGGGGAAACCCCCTCCGGCATGTAAAACCCGACTTGGGCCTTCTAGACAAAAAAAAGAAGGAAGCGATACTGATCGACGTCGCTGTACCAAAAAACAGGTCCCGTTCGGACAGGGGGAAAGGAAAGATTTGAGAATACCCAAGAATTCCCTTTTTTTTTGGAGGGGGCTCCAAAAACCCAATTTGGGGAAATTAAAAACCACGGGCAAACCCTATCGTGTCGGGGCCCCCGGGGGAGCAGCCCCCCAATGGAGAAGTACCTGACTGCCATAACCCGCCAAATTTAAAAAAAAAAAACCCCCCCCACCCAAAAATCGTCCCCTTCAAAATGATGGGGAAAAACCTCCGGAAAGTTCCCCGAAAATTTTAAAACAAACCCCCTGAGCTGTCCCCCCCTGTAAATTTGGGTTTTTAATTTATTTATATTTATACCTTTTCTAAACCCCTTTCCCTTGCCACTAGGTTTCCCTAGATTTTAGATTCAGACATTTTTGCCTTTCCCGTTCCCGATAAGTTGGGCCCCCTTAGACTCCGTTCCAGATGGTTTTGGGGTTCTTTCCAGATATTTTGGAGGGCTTTTTTTTCCGTCACCATGAGCTTTTTCCCCCCGTTATAAATTTTTTCTTTTCTTTAAAAACCCCTTTTGTACCTTGTTTAAATACCCTTATGTACTTTTTCTCCCCACCTTTACTCCCCAGGCCCTCCGGGCCCCCAAATTTCCAAAAAAGGATCCCGGGGGGGGGGGATTTAAAACCCCGTTTCCCCCCATGGGGCCTTAAAGGCCCCTGTGGGAGTGGTGGGGTGTTGTAGACCGAGGGGAGGAGAGAGAGAGAAGAAGAGAGAGAAGGGGAGGAAAAGAAGGGGAGAAGAAGAAGGGGAGGGGAGAGAGGGGGAAAAGAGAGGGGGAGAGAGAGAGAGGAGGGGGCGAAAAGAGAGGGAGAGAGGGGGAGGGGGGGGGGTGAAAAGTAAAGGAAAGGAAAGAAGAGAAAGAGGAGGAAGGGAGAGAAAAAAAGGAAGGAAAGGGATTTGGGGGAAAGGGGGGGGAGAGGGGGAGGAATTGTTTATAAAAAAAATTTGCCGGAATTAAAGAAGATTGGGGAAAACGGGGTGGAGGAAAAATTTTCCCGGGAACCCCCCCCAAGGTTTTTTGAAGGGGGGTTAAGAACCTGGGGTTTTTTTCCCCCATCCTCCCTTTCATTTCCACCCCCCACAAAACTATATCTCAAACAACCCCATTCCGGGAAGTAATTTCAACCTTTTTTTCTTTTCCCTCCAATTTTTTTAAAAAAATTTATCAATAGCACACCCCTTTCCTTTCCGCTAATTTAAAAACTTTTAAAGTTGGCCCGTTACCCCATACACCCTTTCCCCCAAACACCCGTCCCAAAATAACCCCCTTTTTCCCCCCATATTTTCTGCTCCCCTATGTTTTTCCCCCGGGGGCCCTTTAACCAAAAAACGGGGAAAAAAAAAAAGGGCCCCTTTTTTTTTGCATCGATATCACCCAAGCGGAAAAAATTTTGGTTTAAAGACACTACTTTAAAAGGGTTTAATCGTACACGGTTAATTAAAAACCCAAAAACAAAAGGTTTTTATAACACTGGGATTTGTTGTGTCTTGTTACAATGTGACACATTGAATGTGTAAATGTGGTGTGTTAGTCGTTAGATATAAGAGATATAAGAGCCCTAAAAGTTCATTTTGTTTTTGTGTGACCTGGGTCTCCCCAAATGTCACTTTACCAAATGTGTGGGGTTTTTTTTAAAACTCCCCCCTCTTACTATCCTCTTCAGCTGCCCTCCCTTTCATGTACTTTATGGGGGGGGTTTTTCCTTATCCCCCTCAAACTTCCTTTTTCCCCCCCCCGCTACCCAAAGGGCGAGGTTTTCAAGTTTGGGGGCTTTAGGGAGTGGGCCCCCGAGGCTATGTTCCAACCTTTATCTTTTAGGAAGAGAGAAAAAGGGGTTGGGTGAGTTTCCTTTTTTAACACTTTCAGGGATCAACTCCCCTTTCAACTTCTCTAAAAAAGTACCTAACTTTGCTTTGCTATTTCTTAATTTTTCCCCTACCCCCTGGCCCCAAAAACCCAAAACCAATTCTAAATTTAAAACCCAATTCCATCTCTCTCCCCAAAAGGGAGCGAAATTTTAAAACCCCGGTCTGCACTTTACAAACACATCGTACTCAGTGGAGGTAGTACCATGTACCCAGGTATGCCATCTCGGTTGGAAAGAGAAATCAAGCAGCTGTATCTGGAGAGAGTTCTCAAGGGTGATGTCAACCGACTTAGTGTGAGTTTCTAATGTTTGTCAACCGACCAATCTCCATCTGTTTTGTATTTTTCCTGTGGCTCAACAAGGGTTTATAACATCCCTCAACCTTATATCTCTCTTCCATTATAAGTTATAACATCCATGGTCAGCTCGCACCTTACGCATCTCTCTCCTCAGAAATTCAAGATTCGAATTGAAGATCCGCCCCGACGGAAGCATCTTGTATTTGATGGAGGTAGTGTGCTAGCGGACATTATGAAAAACAATGACACATTCTGGATGACGAGGGAGGAGTATCAGGAGAAGGGAACAAGGGTACTGGACAAATTGGGCTCTAGTTAAATGGAGGGTGTGTTTTTCTGTGTTTACTGAGGTACTACTCAATTACAGAGTGTCACTCTGTCTATCATTTCAATTATATAGTTCTCGTGTTCGTGTGTATATTCTTGTCCGTGAAAACCAGGGAAAATGTGAGGTTTTCTGTGTGAGTGTGAGTGAATTTTTTGTGTTTTCCCCCCAAAATCATCCAAAAGACATGAGAAATTTGTTTTTTTGCAATGTCTCTCTCCAGCCTTTTTATGTAAAAGAGGGAAATATAATTTGAGTGACATTAGAAATTAAGAAAAAGCCCGTGTTCACTTTCTCTGACCCATATCCATATATCCATATTATTTTTTAGCATTTCGTTGTTTTGTTTGGGGCATATAATATTGCTACTGCTGCTACATCTTGTCAGGTTTTCCCTTTTTCTCTTGAGAGGAATTCGAATTGTCATTATGACCTTCCTAGGCGCCCCAATTAAAGGGGGAGAGGGGGAAGGCCTGATAAGCAGTTATTGTTCTATACTTAGCTGCTGGCTGTTTATGTGTAAAATCGTTTTGTATAGCAAAACTAAACCACCCTATATTATTATTATGATGCCTTACCTCGCACCCTTCTGCTCTATATCTCTCCACCTCACTTGTTGTGTATGTCCGTGTGTAAGTACAAAGTTTTTTTTTTTGCTTGAATGTGATAGAGATACATTGTTTTTGTTGGTTGCTCAACCAACCAAGCAGAGAAAGAGAGAGATTTTGTAACGTGATTTTGTAACGATAGCCATACAATACATCTTGATTAATGAAAATATGTCCCCTCACTTATGATACACGATTATTTGGTCATTTACAGGACATCGTAAGTGGTAAATCATTTCGTGGTAGAAGCGTCTTCAATTATCTAGAAAAGACTGTCACATTTTGTGATCTGTCAGAGAATTTGGTAAACTGCAGCTGTAAGAAGGAACAAGTTTGGGTAACTGAATGTAAGGCGCGGAGGTGGCAGGCCAATCACGCGCTGGTATTGTTAGCATTTGTTGTGCGCGCCACCATTCGAATCTGTAGCAGGAAATGAGAATCATCGCACTGACAATGAGACAGAAACATTGCATATCTTGCAAGATGGCATCATGCAATGTTTCTGTTGATGCTGGAAGTTTGTCGAATGTCTCCTTTCTGGCCAAGACTTCCCACTTCTGGCGCCGCGGCCACATCTCAGCGCACTGAGGTCTGAGAATCAAATCGGGGTCTGAGAATCAAATCGGGGTCTAGTGCCGCCAGACAGGGCCAAGAAACTCAGTTTCATTCTAATGAGAGGTTAACCCAGTTGTTAACCGTTGAGTCAACTGAAAAAGAGGGTGCTCTATTGGTCTCGACTCTCGAGACTGCTTGTAATTCATAGCATGTCCAGATGTTCCTGGTAGCTCGCTATCCTGTCCCGATGTATACATAACACCTCCAGATTGTCCGAATTGCAGCTTTCTGGGTTGATCCCCCGTGCCGCCAGACAGAATTGCAGCTGTTGTTCCGGGACGCCGCGCGTCAGAGGTTGGACCACCCTACGCGCGGTGCGGCTGTCGCAGCAGATGCTCACACTGCCACTCCAGTCAGGCTGAATGCACCGCGCGTTACAACCTCCTAGTGCAGGAGGGAGGGGAAGCTGAGAGGTCATTACCAGGTTACAGCTTGCTCGACCCTCTCTCTATGCAGCTCCCTGATTTGATACAGAGGTCCGGAGCATCATTGCATGTAAAGTAGGGGTCCATTTTATACCAGAGAAAAGGAGATGAAACGAATTTTGAAAAAGCAACAAAATGTAACAATATCTCACATCGCATATTACGCGATATCATATCGCTATACAGGGAAAAATAAACGTGAAAAACTGGCTCACTCTCAAAAGCATATGTTGGTACAAAAAAGTTTCATTCTCAGTCTGAATCCTTGCCCCCACTATCTCCCCCCGATGGGGCCACGGCCCTGGCACCATCACTACTGTCTACTGTTAATTCATTGTCCACTGGTGAGATGGGTTTTGTGACCTCTATCTCTTTCTCCTCACCCTCATCTTTCTCACATTCGGCCACTAGATCAATATCTAGTGATACTGTAGAGAATGGCCTGTGAGAGAGCCGCTTCCGACCCTGTGGCCCTCTTGTCCTTCCCTTTCTAACATCAATAACAACAGCAGCGGGCTCCAAATCCTCATCTAACCCCTCTAGAATCTTGGGCATTGGTGACGAGGAGGGTCTGCTGTTTCCACCCTTCTTCATTTTGTTATAAGCCTTCCTGACTGATCTAAATAGCTGGAATCCTGGTTTCTTGCTCGGGGAGCTGTGTTGTTGTTCGCTGGATCCATGAGCCTGGTCTGGCTGGTCTTTACCCTTCGAAAAGAGACCTTTGAAAAACATGTCCGAATCTGAAAGGGAGAGGGTAGGGTTAGTGAGATAATTCTGTTAGTTCACTCCCCACCCATCTTTCAAGCAATTCATAGCGAGAAAGAGTGGAAGAGTGGAAGAGAGAGAGACACACACGTGCAGTACATAATATTTCACTCATGCACAACTTTTTTCCGATGCTGCACCATTCATTCATTCACAGTTAAATAATTCTTGTTTTGTGCAGTCTGTACAATGAATTGAGCTCATCGAGGATGAATTAATTGAATGAAATCAGTAGAGCAGAACAGTTTTGAACTGTGGAAATTAAGAACCTTACTGAAAAGAGGAACATTTGGGGCCTAATATCGTGGGGGGTTGGGGTTTGTGTATTTAATTTAGTTGAAGATGACATAGGATAGAATGGAAAGATATTTTGACATTATTTGATGGACAAACATGTCTATTGGACAGCTGCATGTATCACTATGAATCATTATTGTTTGCACTGAATAGACCATACAAAATACTGCTCTCTCTCTTGTCTCCCCGACATAGTGGATATCGCATGAGAAAAGCTTCAAATCGAGCCTATGTCGGCGAGTTATAGTTATGAGTCATAAAGAATGTCAAAGTTATAAGCGTACCCCACCTGACCGGCAACTTGTTATGCATCAATATTATCGGATATTGTTTTTAGTTTTAATATACTATGTTATCATGTGACAAGCAGAGTACTATCTCTCTTAGAGATTGTGTGAGAGAAGTGTGAGATTGTGTGAGGAACAGAGAGAGAAGCAGAGAAAGGTGGATAGAGAGAGGAGTAGAGCATGAAAATTGTATCACACATCTGCAGCAGGAGGAACAGAAGGCTTGAAAAAACACTCAATATACCTTGCATGGCTATCATCTGTTTAACTAGTAGTAGTAGGCAAAAAGTATAATACGATGAGATATTGGATTCCACGAATTTACAAATTAGAGACAAAACGACTGGGTAGCTAGATACCAACTGGCTTATAAAGCAGAATGATTTGTGTAGCAAAGTATACAAAATACAGAACTGCTAAAGTATCTAAATTGAAGTTGTCTGTTGAGCAGGTGACAAAACTACCACTCGTCATAGAAGGAAGAGAGAGAGAGTGAGAGAGAGAGAGAGAAAGAGAGAGAGAGAAAGAGATGAAAAGATATCTAGACACTTCATATAAAGGTGTAAAAATCAGCAACAAACATGTGACGTGTAGGTCAATGATTTTCATCCCGTCTGCGTCACCAAATAAGCATACATTGATTGTTATCCTTGCTGCATCCTTATTTGGGTATACCTTTACCTGCATCCTGCAAAAACCGCTAGGCGCTACCCATTAAGCAACCTAGCTACTATACCACTGTATAATATTCTTATTCAGAGACGGAGTAAAAGTAGACTGTAGGATATATTTTGCATTGAACTATCGGCATAGGATGATCTAGTAGAGCATGCAAGCATCAAAATGAATAGTAAATTAGCATTTAGATAACCCTTTATTTATAGAGACCAACCTACCTTTTTATGAGGAAGGGAAGCGAGGAAGAGAGAGATCTGACTAGCTGATGTACGAGCAATGACAGGGGAAGGAAGGACACACTAAACTAAGAGTGAGAGAGAGGGAGGAAGAGTGAAAAAAGAAGAAGTGTGTGAGTGAGAACGACTGGATTTGAGAGCTTGAGAGAGAGAAAGACCGATAGGCCATCTTAGAATTGAATACATACAACTCCCCTTCTTCTCCCAGGATAGGAATGGGAGAGAGAGAGAGAGAGAGAGAGAGAGAGAGAGAGAGAGAGAGAGAGAGAGAGAGTGAGAGAGAGACAGAGAGAGAGAGAGAGACAGAGCGAGATAGAGAGACAGAGATAGAGAGAGAGAGAGAGAGATACAGGGAGATAGAGAGATGCTTTCTCTCAGCTGTTATACTTAGCACATGTCGGCAGCTAAAGGAAGCTTATCACAAAGTTATCAGGATTTAGGACACATGACCGTTTTTTCTGATTCTGTATTTTGCAATTTGCATACTATACACCTGTTGACAATATCATTGCATTATCAATCATCGCTAAAACAAGCCTCATTATATTGGTACATGTCATGTTCCTCCTCCCTCCTGCACAATGTGAGGTACCACCCCAGTGGGATCACATCACTGATCTGACAGGCCGGCAGGGGGTGAAGATGAATTATGTGAAGATGTCTACTATTATTTAGTGGTATACTGCAGTTGTACACGCCAAGTACGTTAGTTGCGATGGAGATATGTGCTGCTATCCGTACAAAGTACCACACGATACATGTGCTGCTGTCGTGTCAAATACTCAGACGAGAACATGGTTAAAATAGTTATGTACTATAAGAGGGGTCCGGGAACTGGGAGGGGTCGTTTGTATGTTGCCGGGTGCGTTGGCATTGGTATTTGGTTTCGAGACACTGACAAACAAACAGACAAATCAGATCTGTTCTTTTCAAGTTGCGGTCAATTTCATTAACTTTTCAACAACATCGCCACGGTAGGTGGCATGTCTAAGTAGCATGTGTGGTTAATGCCACCGACGAGACCCACCTAACTTGACCACTAATCATGCAAACAGACAGCAAAATGAATAGGATTGAGAAAGAAAAAGAGGGAGCATAGCAAGATGATCATCTCGAGCTTTATTACCTTTTCCCTTTTTTTGATGTCCTGGTTTCTCTTCTGTGTCCTCTTTTTCTTCCCATTTCTCCAATTCTTCAGCAGCCTCCTCTTCCTGGGCCTGAGAGTTATTGGAAGGAGGGTCCTGGCCGCGAGGAACAATGATCATGTTACTCAACTGGCTTTTAAACTGTTTCTTCTTCTCATCTTCATCATTATTTTCCCTCCCCTCATCTTCTTTGTGATCTTCCTTCTCCTTTTTGTCTGCTTCTTCCTTTTTGGGATCCCTAATGCTGTCTTCTTTCTTCTTTTCTTCATTCTCATCCTCTTTTTCAGCATCTGTACCTTCTTCTTTATTTCCGTCATTTCCATCTGTCCCTGGTTCTTCATCTTCTTTCTCTGGTTCTCCTTTGCCAGCGTCTTTTTCCTGGTTCCCCTCTTTTTCATTCTTTTGATTGCATATCGTCTCAGCTTCTATTACATTTTCAACTCGAGATACATCTTTCTTATCGGTTTTCTTTTCAAGGTTTTCACCGTTCGAGTCATGGGTACTTTCAGCAGATTCATCTCCTTCTTCCCCTCCAGATTTCATGTTCTCTTCCACGACCCCACCCTCAGCTGGAGCGGTCTCCACATTATCTTCTTCCGACATAATGCTACAAAAACTAATGGAATAAAGAGGAATATGGAGTAAAATCAGATATAATTCAAGAGGAAAGGAAGAATGTAACAACACGACCAGCTCTGCAAAGAGAAATGAAGACAGGGAGAAAAAGGCAAAGAGAGTGAGAGAGAAAAGAGGGAGAGAGAGAGAGAGAGAAAGAAAGAGAGAGACACGCAGAGAGAAAGAGAGAGTATGAGAGATAGAAAGAGAGGGAGAGAGATGCGGAAGTCTGGGTGCGAGCAATGTGTATGTGCGTGGAATCGTGTTTGTTTTGGTGGTAAAAGCTATGACTAAACAGCACAAAAAGTGTGAGACTGAGTACTGTGGAAATTATTTCAACGTATAAATAAAGAGGAAATCTTGCAATGAGCTGCATGCTGCAAAAACACATAAATTGTGACGTAACAAAAGAAAAGGAGTGGGTGTCTCACACACAAAAATCACCAGACGAAAATAAAAACATCAATTGAAGTAAAGGAACACAAGAAGACACACACAGGGTTGTCAAAAACCACAATCAGACACCGTCTTACCGTCATCCTATTAGACAGCTGGGGTGTGGTGGACTCATTGTTCAGGCAGAGATTGTCCTGAAAATCCAGACAATTATTGCCAAACATGGTGGTAACTTTTACCATCCCATAGCTCCTGTCAATATATATGTTCTCTCTTTCTCCCCCCTCTCTCTCCCCTCAGTCTCTTCCCCTCTCTCTTCCCATCTCTCTCCCTCTACATGCTTCTCTCTTTTTCTCCCAGTCTATGATGTGGAATTCTGACTGCAATTGCTTCCATCATATGTGAGAAGTGTGTGAGAAGTGTGTTACGCCTCTATTCAACTAGTTGACCAGATTACAACAGGGCGATTGACGTCGGACACAGTTAATAATCTTCCCAGAAATAATAACAGTTACCAGAACTGATAGTTACCTTGCTGAAGAAGAAGAAGAAGAACGAGAAGTTGGGCTCCGTGCCAGAATAATCCGATGACTTGGTGTTAGGTTTGCCCCTGGTTCTGATTTAATACGTTCCCGGAGTGCACGCTTATCTGACTTCCTCAGGTGATCCTCCTCTGCTTGAATTGCTGAGAGAAGGAACATGAATTAATTTGAATTATGCATCAGATTTGGACAGGTCCTTCTTAGAAGAGGGAGCGTGGGAGGAGGGGGCTGGTGTCAGACATGAAACATAAGAAAGTGAGTTAGAGCGCCCACGATGTTCCTACTAATCTCAATGTGTCTAACCATCACTCATTACGCGGCTACATGTACAACATGTTATTTCCAATATTTCCATTATCCGATCCGACAGAGGGCAAGCCGCCTCCATTATATTCCGTATCCAAGACAGAGTGGGATTATGATAGTGAATGATAAAGAGAAGAAGGACCAATATAGATATTTAAAAGTGATAGGAAGGTTGTTGTGTAGTGGTGGTGGTGGGATGTGTTAAAACATTGCTTGTTGTAGAGACATTAGCAGACAAGATCCCACACAACTGCAACAAGCCGTGACAGTCACAAGCGAGCTAAACAGAAGTAAAGGGCATGGTACTGGTGATATATAAACGGAGGAGGAGTGTTAAAAGCAATGCTTCCCAATATGTACCAGCTAGTCCTGGAAAGTGCTCTTTACCATTCCAGTCATGAAATAAAGGGCGGTGTGAACAATGTGATATATTGTATCAAAAGTAGTGGTATTTAACATCTAACCACTATCGGTGAAAGAGATATGTAAGCATGGAGCCAACTGGCCACCGATTGAATGAACTTACAAAGTCGGTCCTCTATAATAGAGGCATATTATAACTTTTAGTTTGATTCTAATATTGATATCAGGGATTTTTGAATTCTCCCAGAATTTTAACTTACTGGTTGCGGTAGGAAGAGTGTTGTGTACAGCAGGGGTGGTTGGGTTAAAAGTGAAAGTTGCGACAAGCCAGTGTAGATGGATGTCCGTGATATAAGGTCGCATTATTCCATCCTAAAATAAACCCGTTTTTTAGCAAAACAAGGACATTAAAAGCTACCACTCAGCTAGATCCCCTTCACCCATTTCATCATGCGAACTTTGAACACATCCAGGGCTGCACCCTGTACTGAGTGCATTTCAAGCCTGTGGGCTGTGTCCAATGCAATGAATTTAAAAATAAAGAATATATATTTATTCCAACTAAAATCGGATTTTTTGAAACTGTCACCCCCCTAGAGTTTTCAAATTTGTTTAAATGACCATAAGTCCGGTTCCTGATGAGATAGAGACTTGAAATTTGGAAGTTACGAAGATCTTGCTAAGTTCTTCCGAACCTCCAAATTTTAAGTCTCTATCTTATCAGGAACCGGAGATATGACAAATTTTGTTATTTCAGGGGGGTGACAGTTTCAAAAAATCCGAGTATATCATCTATTTTACGTTCTAACTTTGTAATATACTTCATATAATATATTCGGGGCCTGGCAAGGCCCCCCGACCCGAATATAACCCAAACTCAACCCATCCCCACTAAAACATCCCCCCTAAAACTAAAACAACGGGGCCGAGCCGACAGGCCCTTAATACCAGATGAAAAAAAAACCATAACCATAACCATAACCATAACCATTCGGGGCCTGGTAAGGCCCCCCGACCCGAATATAACCCAAACTCAACCCATCCCCACTAAAACATCCCCCCTAAAACTAAAACAACGGGGCCGAGCCGACAGGCCCTTAATACCAGATGAAAAAAAACCATAACCATAACCATAAACCATAACCATAAACCATAACCATAGATATTTTTAGAGTGAAAGTTTTGAAGCCCGCTGAAGTAGTAGAGAGGTGTTCTATGGCTCGTTGGAAAGGTCTCGAGGTCCCGCGACGTATAGGGGGTGTGGCGATGGCCATACCCAAACCTATAAGGGGTAGGACGCGAAAAACAGTCAAAATAAGGGGTATACAGAACTCGGCAATTAGAAGGAGTAGAAAGGTGTTCTAGGGTGCGTTCGAAAGCTCTCGAGGTGCTGAAGTAATTGGAATGTAATTGGAAGTAATTACATGTAATTAAAATGTAATTACATGTAATTATAGGGTAATTACATGTAATTAAAAGGTCCAAATGACCTCAAATGACAATTCAGACATATTTTGACATCTTTGGAGGCCCTGAGACAAGCGGGTGGCCAAATTTAATCCGGTTTCGGGTCGGCTGACGTAAAAACTCCGCGTTTTGGTCGAGGTAAACCATAACCATAAACCATAGATATTTTTAGAGTGAAAGTTTTGAAGCCCCCTGAAGTAGTAGAGAGGTGTTCTATGGCTCGTTGGAAAGGTCTCGAGGTCCCGCGACGTATAGGGGGTGTGGCGATGGCCATACCCAAACCTATAAGGGGTAGGACGCGAAAAACAGTCAAAATAAGGGGTATACAGAACTCGGCAATTAGAAGGAGTAGAAAGGTGTTCTAGGGTGCGTTCGAAAGCTCTCGAGTGGCTGAAGTAATTGGAATGTAATTGGAAGTAATTACATGTAATTAAAATGTAATTACATGTAATTATAGGGTAATTACATGTAATTAAAAGGTCTAAATGACCCCAAATGACAACTCAGACATATTTTGACATATTTGGAGGCCCTGAGACCAGCGGGTGGCCAAATTTAATCAGGTTTCGGGTCGGCTGACGTAAAAACTCCGCGTTTTGGTCGAGTATACTTCATATAATATATACTTCATATAATATACTATATATGGCCCAAAAATCCATCTCTGGCCCCTATGACTCATCATTCGGCGTAAAAGGAGCTCAGTTATGGAATGCAGTGCCTCGGGTAGTGAGATCTTCAGCTTCCCTACTCGAGCTAAAGCAGTCGCTCGGTAAATATCTGTCCACCATCCCTGACCAGCCACCGGTTCGTGGGTATAGTGTTCAGAACAGTAACTCCCTGTTGGATTGGAGAAACGATCCGAGTGTTTTCAGAGAGTAAATCATTCAGGGGTGTTTTGCTTTTCTATGTTGTTTGGCTGCCCATTAAAACCCGATTCCTTTTGGTGTCTGAGTGTTAGCTCTTTTTGAGCTGAAACTTTGTGTACAATGCTTAATTTATTTATGAATGTTTATGAATGAATGTTTATCAACATAAAATGGTGTCAGTCCATTCGAACAATCCAACATACCCCTCACAAACAGTCAAACATAGTATGCTCAAAGGCAAATAAGGTGCCGTAAAAAAGGTGCCGTAAAAAGGACCGGGTGACCTCTGAAGAGTTGTGAGGACGCCAAAGGGACCTGAAAAATGAAAAAGAAAAAACTTTGAAAACGAGAAAGTCCGGAAAAAGAAGTTTTGTTTTTGGCAATAACTTTTTCAAGCGCGCGCGTTTGAAATGCCGCTTTAAGTTGTAGAACTCCGCGCGTTACGTGTTTATTGTCTCCGCCGTGCAAAGATAATCTGATCTCGTATCGAAGAAATCTTCTTTTGAAGTTGTTAAAAAAGCGCGAAAAACCGTGAAAAGTGAAAACACGGAACGCCCTAGTTTTAATTAGTTTACAACGGAGCCTAGGAGTTAGTAAACAAATAGAGCTACCCTGGGTATCTATCCACGGTTGTCAACTGAGGACATGTCACCAGTGGAGGTCCAGGTCCTTCCAAACCAGGCTGCGGGTGAGTCAAGTACCCAAAAGGTGGGGAGAAACACACGGAAATCGACTTTCTTAATGTATCGATCGTTTCAGTTGATGAGATGGAGATGCAGCCAACAAAAGCGGCATCAGGGAGTTGGAATAGATCACCTGAAGACCCGTAAGTGGCCAATGCCCATCACAAATCGTGCTCTGATGCCGAGTTCTACCGGTTAAGTTTAGATCGCAACCTCGTCTTCTTTTACGAACGGTAACAAATCGCTGATCTTGACTCCATTTCAGTGCGTTTGTCCAGGTAGTTCTAGTACACGATAATGATCACGAGCATCATGAGCACCACGAGGAGTTGAGAAACGAGCTTCTTTCTAAGATCAAAGGACATGATTCGGGGTGTGTCATTCAAACTTTCCCAAGAGGTACGTAAAAGTCGGGTTTCAGCACTGGGTAAAACTTTTACTTGAAATCTTGGTGATTTTTATAAAGATCATGACGTCACGTATATGTTTCAGAGCATGATACAATAACGACAGTGACATTATCACTTCACCAGCTTGGTTTAGGAGCGGAAAATGCCCATGTTTGCGTGCCCCTTAAAAAGGTACAGTTTATCCGTCAAGTTAATAATTCTCTCTGCTGAGATATATAAGTTACTTTTTCCAGTCTTTGGTAGGTCACTGTCAACTGTGTAGGTTATAGTGTTGACAGAATGCACATACAGCTTCTAACATTGTGATTAGATCTATCTCTTTCTCTTTTCCAACATTTGGAAACCCAAAGCTCTAATTAAACCCTGTATATAGTTAGAGGTATTTCTAACCTAATATTATACTAGAGGTACATGACCATGGAAGATATTGAGCTGGGATACGAGAGTGAGGTGTGTGTGTGAGGTGTGATAATTCATAAATAATATTACTTGAATTCATTCCAGGGTTATGCAAAATAACACTCTTTATACGTGTGTGATGTTTGGGTGTGGAGCCAGGGGAACAAATTGAATTCCTTGAAAGTCATTCGGCCAGGAACTAAAATTTGGATGCCATCATTAGAACCAAAACTACTATTCATACTCTACTCAAATAACATTTATTCGTTTCTCGGCATCTCCTGTAACACAACTACTCAGAGCTCATTGGCCCGACAGACTACTGGACCCAATATTTTCCCAATATTTCTCCTCTACCACTACTTGACAGGGTATCTCCCTACCTAAACTGGATGCCTACCACTCTAAACCATTGGAGATAAACATGTTCCAAGCTCCCATGGAAGACTTTCTCCAAACATTCAACTTGGACAGCCCCAATAGCAGTGTCAGTAGTTTAATAAAACGTACATCTGCATGGTTCAATAAGAATGATGATAAGATGAGATGGAATGACAGGAAAAGAAGAGTATGTGCTATATCTGCAGTGACATGTGTTATGATTTTAGTGTGGCTACTCTTAATGTCTGGATAAGTTGTGGAACTATCAGATCTCTAATTTAGAGTGAACCACCCCCTGATTCTAATTGTCAACCTGATATATTTGCATGTAAGTTGTGTACCAAGACATGCTGTTACTACACCCCGCTGCTGCTGTTTTACCCATGCTGCTATTACGCCCCCGCTTATGCTGCTGTTTTTTAGTTATAACCCCGGGTGCAGACTGGTGAGATATAAAGGCATGCTGCTGCCCTGTGTAGACTAGTCTAAAACATGCATGTTGCTAGATGCGAGGGTGGGTATGGGGGAAATTCAATTTAACACACACAGTATTGCATTTACACTGATAGTGTATAT